>BOPN01001363.1:299158-301658 GCA_017312705.2 Penaeus japonicus
TCTCTCTACATCGCTCGGTCTCTAACGTATCTATCGATCTCCCTGTTTGTGCGAATGGGCGGAGAAAGTGAGAAGGAAAACAAGAAAGTGGATAAGCACGACACGCATCGCCCCTTGCCAGCCGAGCTACGCATGTAACACAGGGTATGGGGGCAAAGTCCGGTGGGTTACGACAGAGCGGATATAAATAGTGGGAGCTTTCTATCTTCCTCTCTCTCCTCTCCCCTTCTTTATTTTATCGTGTGTTCATCCCTGCCCAGCTCATTTCCTCTCCTTTTTAAAGTAAATTCCTTGCACACGTTCGGCCGTTCAGGTTTTGTGATTATTGTTCATCTAGCAGTGTCTCCATTGGTAGCAATTTGCCGTGTACATATATCATTAGGTCTACAAGCTCTTTTAACGGCATCGCAGACGTGTCGTGCACACTGGTCTGAAGCTAGGGAATGAAGACTTAACTTCTCTCCGTAATCCTATTTGATGAGAGGGATTAGGATAATGGAATAGAAGGAAGGGGCTGTTCGAGGTAGCTTAGACTAATGATTTGGATTCATGTAAAATCTTCGGATATTGGAAATATTCTCATTTTACGAGAGCATCCCGTGCGACGTGGGAGAATTGACCCGCAACTTTCAGGAGATCAGCGGGAGGTGAAGGACGTGTGTCTGCAGGTTCAGGTGATGGTCGTGCGACGACTTGATTGACAACGTTGCATCACGACCGCTCGACTGGTATTGCTTAAACGCTAGGCTGAGAGGAAGGCCGCTTCACGAGTGTTTACATTTGCATCACTTCCGTTTTCCTGAAATCATGATCATCTAAGTCTTTATTTTTTCATCTTTATTTCCATCTGATACTTTTTGACATTTCCTACGTCAGTGCATGAAAATTCGTTAGACATATATAATGGTTGTCATTAATTTCAGGTCGGCAAAAAGATAGGGAAGTGATGACCAAACTCTTTTCAATGCAGGAAAAAATCAGAATGCAACTGCATGCGTGCAGACAGACGGGACGGCCGTTACCCTTATGTTATTCTTAGGCCAAAATCTAGCAGGATGACAGCCTGGACAGGAGCAGGCCAACAGCGGGCACCACAACAAAGTATCCATCGGGTACAGGACGAGGATCTGGACGAGAGTGGAGCAGCACCATAATTTTGGCAAGGTCGTCGGGGCTGGGACGTTAGCGGGTGTGTATAAGGAAGTGGGTGGGGCGGCCTGCATGGTGGCGCTCACTCGACTCGCCCACAACTCCTCTTTTGCTTGTTTCATCCTCCCACGCCCGCGGTCTGCATCCCCGCGCCCCCCGTCGGGTCCAAGGGGCACTGGGCAACTCGGAAGCCTCGATAGGTGCAAAAGAAGAGTCACCCAAGTGGCACAAACGTGATTTATGAGCGAGTTCTTCCAGCAGCGTGTGATGCGCGCCGGGTCAAGTACCGCCACCATATTTGGGGGTCGGGCATCACCCACGACATTCGCAACAAAGAGTTTGGCCTTACAAGGAATTTTTGTGGGTTATTAAGGGCTGCCTGGTATTGCTGCATCATAGTGCATAATGACTACTTATAAGGAAGTGCGGGAGGAAAGATTTCTCTGTTTTATGTTCGCGAGGAAAATTTCACCATGAAACATACAAAAATATACACACATTTTCGATTGCAAGTACACTCTCTCCACCGTCCCTTTCATTCACACAGGTTTAGCTTCCATATCGAATTTTGTGCGAGATCTGGTTCACCCGCGTCAAAAATAGAAGTGAATGAGCAAACAGGCCAAAACAAGAGTGAATAGATAGATTTACATAACGGTGTCTGACTTTGATTTTGGATTTTTTTTTTCAGAAGTTACCCCTTTTTGATGCTGGCTTTGGGGATGTTCGATTAGAGGTATTCATTTTTGTTCATGAGGAACATAGCGTGGATGTTTATGAGTAAGCCATTTAAATATTTTGTGACTGTAAGTGGATTCTCGAAAGGCAAATTGTGGTCCTGACCCAGTATGGTGCACAACGTGATCGCACGAAGTGGGAAACAAGTTGAAAATTCCGACTAGTTCCGGGTAGCTTACCAGTCTATCGTCAATTGGAATTTGTTTAATAGTACGATTTTTCGGATATATTTCTTGTGGTTCCGTCTCAGCTTTCCACGGTAATGGATGAAGGGGGATGAGCGAATGAACACCAATGGGTGTGTGTGTATGGCGTATTTGCTGAAGGGAGGTAACACTTACTCACCCTAGCGTAGATAAAGCGAGGTATGTAGATGCTGGTTGGTAAGGGGAAGGGGAAGGGTGGAGGTGTTCTGGGAAGGGGGTAGAGGAGGAGGTGGTGGAAGGGGAAGGGAGAGGGGGAAGAGGTAGGGGTGGAGGTGTACCTGAGGCGGGGAGGGACGGAGCCTCCATGCTTTGGACGGTGGCTTTTGTCGGAGCGTCGGGTCGTCGTCGTAGGCTTTTAAAGCGTCCCACCACCACCGCCATCGTCCTGTTTGTTTGGAATCCATGGA
>BOPN01001364.1:0-2500 GCA_017312705.2 Penaeus japonicus
GGGAGAGGGAGAGAGAGAGAGAGGGAGAGGGAGAGAGAGAGAGAGAGAGAGAGAGAGAGAGAGAGAGAGAGAGAGAGAGAGAGAGATAAAAACTCAAAGATTTAAGAGTAACCAGTAGACAACAAAAAATGAATCGATTTTCCTTAACGTAAGCAAAAGTTGACTTTACTGAATAGCTCACAACAGAAACGACACGACAGTAACAAGGAGTACAGACGTAAACAAAGGAAGTCGCTGAAAATCAGAGTAAAGAGTAGCTAACACTCGTTGGGAAGGAAAGACCTTTTGTAAAGATAAGATACGGGAAGAAGAGGAAAAGTAATGGAGAGAGATAAGAAGTGGTAATAAATGTGATTGAAGAGATAAGCACAGGAAATGGAAAAAGGAAAGTGCAAAGCCGTGATTATTTTTTGGTTTTGGTTCGTTTGTACCTTTGCTTGCAAGCATATGCTACGTACATCTCACACACACACACGGACACGCACATGCGCACACGCACACACACACACACACACACACACACACACACACACACACACACACACACACACACACACACACACACACACACACACACACACACACACACAAAACCCCGCCCCCCACCACTCACACACAATCCCCTCCCCCACGTACACACATATCCCCTCCTCCTACACACATAAACACACGGAAAGCATCGCGCCTCTTAAAATTTTCCAGGATCGTATTTTCCAACATTAGGAAGTGGGCCAGTAGAAAATACACGCCTTTGTCTATTGCCTTTTGTCTTACGGAAAGTGAGCTTTGTATAGGTCTTAGAATATGATGTGTGTGCGTGTGTGTGTGTGTGTGTGTGTGTGTGTGTGTGTGTGTGTGTGTGTGTGTGTATGTATGTATGCATATATCCTCTCTCATATAAGCCTACGTACACGCACACATATAGACATGTACATAAAACGTACATAAACCCCATCGCTCGTGACAGTCCCACAAAACGAAATTAGTCGACAGTACTGTATCTATCAGCTTGCCATATCCCTCCCCTCCCCCTTCTTTAGTGCTCTATTCATGTACCAAATATAGTTTCAGATATTTTTCTCTCTTTTTCTTGTTTTTCGTTTTTTCTTATTATCTATCTTTTTTGTTTTTCTTTTTTTTTCTTTCATTTTCCCCTTTTTTCCTTCTGTTTTTCTTCTTTTCCTTCTTTCCCTTCTTTTTTTCCTTCCTTCTTTTTCTCCTTTCCTTTTTTTCATAATTTCTTTGTTTTTCTTCCCTTTTTCTTATTTTCTTCTTCTCTCTTATCCTGTGGTCTGCAGTGCGGCCAGATGGTTCCCAGGAGCGGGTCAGGGCGTGTTATGGGCGCAGTGATCAGCCAGATGGTGGCCAGGCGGTCTTCCTCTGTGCCTCGTTATTGCATCGCTGCCCACGAGAGCTCTTGGCCGTGGCATTTTGGAGAGCTTATGTAATATATATCAATGTTTATATCTGTCTATGTCTGGATCTATATCTGTCTTTTTTTATTTTTTACTTATATATACATGCGCACATACACGCACGCGCACACGTACACCCACACGCACACCCACACGCACACCCACACACTTATACACACGCACACCCACACGCTCATACACACGCTCATACACACGCGCGCGCACGCACACACACACACACACACACACACACACACACACACACACACACACACACACACACACACACACACACACACACACACACACACACACACACACACAGGTAAACGACTAGATAGAAAGATAGGAGAACCGTATCATAGTCATAGATTTTTTTCCTTAAGTTTCAGCCAATTTTCACTGTATTTCGTCAGAGGGCGAGCAAACCCCGACCGAAGTAAACAGAATGGATTGATCAACTCTGACCATTATTTTGAAATTGAGTAAGATTTGTGGTCGAAGGGGAGGAGGAGGAGGAGGGGGTAAGAGAGGGGAGAAGCAAGAAGAAAGAGTGAGAGAGAGAGGGGAGACGGAAAGAGAAGGGAGAAGGAGAGAGAGGGGAGAGAGGGAAGAGGAAAAGATCGAGTGAGGGAAGAAGGAGAGGGCGGAATAGGGGAAAGAGAGAGAGGTGGGAGGAAGAGAGTGGGGAGATGGGAGAGAAGAGAGATAGGGAGAGGAAGAAAGAGATGGATAGAGTTGGAGGAGAAACGGAACAGAGGGAGGAAGGGGGGGGGGGAGACAAGGAGAAAGGGGAAGAGGGGAAGGGTAAAGTGAGAGGGAGAAGAAAGAGGGAGAGAGTGGGAAAGGGGAGAAAGGCGAAGCAGGAAGAGAAAAAGAAGAATAGGAAAGGGAAAGTGAAGATAAAGAAAGAAAAGTAGAAAAAGAAACGTAGAATAGTATGAGACAGGAAGAGGGAGGAAAGAAGGGAAAGAGGTGGGTGTGGGGGGAGGGGGAGCAGATGGTGCCAAGAGTGTAGTTGGGTGGGGAGGTAAGGGGGGTAAGGGGGAGGTCAAACCATGTAAAATGGGCCGTTACTTTCACAT
>BOPN01001364.1:10000-12500 GCA_017312705.2 Penaeus japonicus
AGAGTAAGAAATGGAGGAAGAGGAGGAGGGGAGGGGGTAACGGGGTTGAAGGAGGAAATGGGGCGTAGGTTGCCTTCGGGAGGTGCCAAGAGGGAGGCGGAAGGCGATAAAGGAAGAGTGATGATGATAGAGAGAGAGAGGGAGAGAGAGAGAGAGAGAGAGAGAGAGAGACAGAGAGAGAGAGAGAGAGAGAGAGAGAGAGAGAGAGAGAGAGAGAGAGAGAGAGAGAGAGAGAGGGAGAGATGGAAAGAACGAAAGCAATAACAACAATAGATAATGAAAGAGAGAGACAGAGAAAAGAGAGAATAGATAGAAAATACTATCGACAAAGGTAACCACACGGATAGACAAACTTTAAATGAGGCAAATATTAAAGACTATTCCACACTCCCAACGCACCTGCTATTCCATGTCTTGAGGCAAATGCACGGAAAATTATGATAATGGCAAAATGTAAGAAAGTAAGATATTCCAAGTGGATTTTATCGGATTATTAGGTCTGCTTCATATGTGTGACATATTCCTTCTCTTTCCATCGCTCCCTCCATATATCTCCCTCCTTCCCTCAATTTCTCCCTCTTTTCATCCATCCAACCACCAATCTATCTATTTCTCCTTCCCTTCCTTCCTTCTTCCCTCCCTCCCTCCATTTCTCTCTTCCATCCCTCATTCTTCCCTCCCTCCTCCCTCTCTATCCCTTCCTTCCTCCCTTCATTCCTTCCCCCCTCCTTCGCTCCCTCTCTCCCTCCTTTCTTCCCTCCCCCACTCCCCCCTTCCCCCCTCCCTCCTCATCCACCCATCTGAATAACATTAGTATTCCCAGTGCCTGACGCTTTATTTTGATGATTACAATAAACTCCTTTAACCAGTTAATGCCCTACAAAGCCAATGGAAACAATAACGATTTGCAAATGCATTTAACTGGTGAAGGTAATGGAATTATCACATTTGAATAAATATTATTTAGTTGGCCTCTCCCCCTACTCTGCATACCCCTTACCCTCTCCCCATGGATATTCATCCTTACTTGCCTTGTACCGTTCCACCCCTTACCCTGTATACCCCTCTCCCCTGCCCCTTAACTTCCCTTTCACCCTTACCCTTTATATCCCTCCCACATTGTCCTGTATGCCCCTTTTCCTCAGCCTGTACGCTCCACCCCTCACCCATATACCCTGTTTACACCTACCCCCCCCCCCCCCCTCACCTTAAACATCCCCCCCCACACGCCTTTCCCCCGCTCCCTCTCTATCCTAAATGCCCCTCCAAATCCCCCCCCCCCCTCACGCCTTTCCCCCTCTCTATCCTGTATGCCCCTCCACTCTAACCCTTTACACCCCTCCCCCTCCCCCCTCCCCCCTCTCCATATCCTCCTCATATCCTCCTCATATCCTCCCCTCCCATAAATGAACCTTGAAAAGCAGGTAAGAGGGCTGATGTTATTTTGTCCTCCCTAAACATAGGCTGTTTCACCGGAGCTTGGAGTAAATAGGAGTGGATGTTCGTGCTGAATGATAGGAGAGGAAAAGGAGGTTATTCAAACGGATTGTTATGATGGCGAGGGGAATGACGATTATGATGTTGGTTATGGTAATGGTGATGGTAGTTATGGTTATGATGTGTTGATGATGGAGACGATTACGACGAGGATGAGGGTTATGGTGATGATGGTTTTAATTATGGTGATGGTTAGGAAAGTTTTTTTTCCTTATAAATATATAATGATGATAACAGCGATCGAGAGATAATACTGATTTACTACTTGCGGCTTCATCCTTAGTGATATATGGAAAGTTACTCTGACGCATGATACATGATAACAATTACGCTAATAATGATAGAAATATAAGGCTACGTCTCAATTGTTTACAACTTTGCTTACCGTTTACATAGAACTTTGTAAACGAAATGAGATACTATGACGTATGGACATAAATACAGAGAGATTTAGAAATAGATTTAGGCAGATATAACCTTTTGAAGTGTTCACATCCTTAAGAAAAATGAAGAATTGTTATTATACACAGAACAAAATGATAAGTCTCTACTGTTTATAACTTGCAAACAAAAGCTTTTCTTACGTCATAAGTGACGCAGTAGCATAAGTAAAAAAGACTAAGGATAAGAATAGCGACAAACTTACCTCTCAAATAGAATGTTATATACCACTTATTACTTACTCCTTACGACTTATCACCGAAATTGAACATTATATACCACTTACGATTTACCACTTAAGTAGAACATCGTTTACCACGTAATACTTACCACTCAAATAAAACATTACTCATCACTTATGTAAAACTCATTTACCACTTACTACTTACCGTTTAGATTGAACATTACTTACCACTTACCGCATACTACAAAAATAGAACCTTATAAGTTACGCATGAGCAAAAACAAAAAGAAAAACAAGAACACTAACACTTATACCAAGAGCCACTTAAGCTTTACTGAACACATTATAAACGAATACCTATAATTATAAACTTATATA
>BOPN01001364.1:27500-30000 GCA_017312705.2 Penaeus japonicus
ATGGAGAACTGAAACAGCAATAGCCCTTACCTGGTTAGTATTGTAGACCTATGCAAAGCCTGATGCAATGAGCTAGCTGTTATGTCAATCCGTCTTGTGACTCTTTTGTTAAAATCTTCTTTCCCGTCTGACAGGCTTCAATTCAAAGTAACAATTTTAACAATAAGTGTTTTTTAATTTAGTTCTTTAGAAGGCTAACCTAGTTATTATTATTAGGGATTACATTTTAAAGGACATCATTACACAATGGTCTGGTCTTTGCAGTGACTATTGAATAAGAGAATTTCGCCAAGTCATATAACTCCTAAAGTTCACTCACAGTTTCACCAACGAGCAAACATGTTTTTTGAAGATGTAACAGCCAGTGAGACATGATGATTTCAGAGAAAAAGTAACAAAAAGAACAAGCAAACAAACAAGCAAACAAAAAAAAACGGCGTCTGAACTTATATCGCATCTCCCTGGCCTACACACCTTCGCCAACTAGGCCTATATTTTTAGAAATGTGGCAGCTTTACGAAGCTACAGTAACGGTAGACACATTCATAGACATTCATATTCTTAGAGACAGACACATCACAGTTACAGTCACACTCAGTCATAGCGCAGACACAGACATAATTACTGACATGCACACAGACACAGACAAAAACACAGACAGTCCCCTAGAGCAGAGCGTCCGATTCAAGCAACGATTGAAGGCTCTACCCCCCCCCCCCCCTATACGTTTCCGCTGGACGAGCAATATGTCCGCAATAGAAGCTTCAACCCGCTTTGTTAGTCTCCCGTTGGCCTCCCGTTGGTCTTCTGTTGGTCTCCTGTTGGTCTCAGTGCGCGGATCTTGGTGGAACTCGGGCGTGTAAATCACCGAGCGGACCGGTCTGGATGAGGATAGTGGAGTTGATTTGGGGAAGGTGGGGGGGACGGGGCTGGAGGGAGGAGGGAGGAGGAAAGATATAAGTGAGAGGGGAGAAGGGGGAAGGGGAAGAGGGAGGAAGGAGTGAGAAAGGAGGGGGGGAGGAGGGGGAGGAGAGAGGGTGAAGGATATCAGGGAGTGGGGTAAGGGCTACATGGAGGAGGGGTATGGGTGTGGTAGGGGGGACTTGGTTGTGACACATGCTTGATTACGGTTTTGAATTGCATGTGTGTTTGTTTGTTTGTTAGTTTGTGTGTTCCCCGCATGAACGAGAGCAAGAGCAGGCGAGAAAAAGCAGCCAAGAATGAGGGAGCAAAAACATAATGTCCACTGCGAATATTATACCCACTCATTCCTCCCGTTTTATCTCGAACACGCACGCACACACTACCAATCAACCCGATAAGCAGACACCCGACCCCTTTATACCAGAAGCATGAAATAACACCGGCCAGAGATCGCACACACAGTCGATTGAGCCCCTTTGCTTCCCCTTTGGTCGGGGAGCCAACGCAAACCAATCTTTTCTCTCCCCCTTTCTCTGGCACTCGCGAGTTACCGCGATGCGAAAATTATTCTGATCGGAGGAGGTGGTGGTGGAGGCGGCGGCGGGGTGGGGGGGGGGGGCAGTGGTGGCGGTGGTGGTGGTGGCGACGGCGGGGTGGTGGTGGTGGGGGGTGGCGATGGTAGTAGTGGCGGTGGCGTTGGCGGCGGTGGTGGTAGTGGTGGTGGTTCCTGAACTTCTCTCTCTCTTTCTGTGTCTCTCACATTTTTTTGCTGCGTCTGTCTGTTTCTCTCTCTCTCTCTCTCTCTCTCTCTCTCTCTCGTACAGAGAAAAATGCAACAAGAAAGGGAAGTGAAAGAAAGAAGAGAGAGAGAGAGAGAAAGAATAAGGAAAAAAGAAACAGAAGAGAAGAGAAAGAAAGTGAAAGCGATTGAAAGTATGGAGAGAAAAAACAGAACAGGAAAAACAACAAAGAAAAGAGAAGAGAATGAAAATAAAAACAAAAGGAAGCGACAGGAAAAGAAGGAGAGAAAAAGAAGGAGAAGAAAAAGGGAACAAAGTAAAGCAAAGAGGATTAAAAGCGAAAGCATTGGATAGCGCATTCGAAGGCCGGGCCGCGGTGAGTGCCGTATCCATTTACGAGAGGCGTGTTATGAGGCTAAGTTTCCAAGCCTCATACCAAAGCCTCATACCAACCGAGCGGAAGGAAACCCAGCTCTTCGGAAACTTCAAAAACAAAAACAAAAACTACGCCAGAACTCCTGAACCACCATGGGTACCGAGGATAGTGGTCGTGCGGCTGTGGTAGTTACTCTATATATTCGTTAGGGCACCTCGCTCACGGGCTACACATTGCATTGTAGGTGGCACTATAAGGCTGCGTTTTGTTGGTCGTTTTTAACTATATTGCGATTCTTAAATCTGCATGCTGCAACACTGCAAACGTTTTGTGTGTTGCTTAACAAAGGTTAGCGGCTGAGGGGAAGGAGAGAAAGAAAGACAAAAAAAAGAAAGAAAGAAAGAAAGCGAGAGAATGAGAAAGGGAGAGAGAGAGAGAGAAAGAGAGAGAGAGAGAGAGA
>BOPN01001364.1:45000-47500 GCA_017312705.2 Penaeus japonicus
AAAGGGAAAGTATGAGAGAGGGGGAAAGGGAGGGAGGAGGGGGCGGAGAAGATGACGAAAAAGAAGGAGGAGGAGGAGGAGGAGAAAAATAATTCGAAGAAAATTTTTAAAATAATAATAACGAAGACAAATATGAATGAAAATAAAACAAAAACAGATTGAAAAAGAAGAGAGAGAAGTAAAAGAAAGAAAAAAGGAGGGGGAAGAGGAAGAAGAGAGAGAGTAGGAGAGAGTGGGAAAAAAGGAGGGAAGATTTAAATTTAGATTTTTAAAAAATCTTTACTTTACATACATTGAACATTTAGTAGATAACAAAATAATATCGCATGAGATAATTTGTTTGGACTTTTGCCATTGATGATTTATATCTTAATTTGGTTATGAAAATATTTAGGTCTGAAATCTTTCTAATATTTTGAGCTAGATGGTTCCATATCATGGGTCCGCGGATTTGCCTTTGTCCTGCTATTTTTCTCAGAATTGAACTTGTAAGGACCAAAGAGTTAAAAGATAAATATAATGTGATCTTTTAAGAGTCAAAGATTTAACCTGTGTTGTTTGGACACCTGTTATGTTGCCTATTGTTTGCGGGGGTAATTTCCATTGAGGATGATCTCCCCGTGTCAATATGTGAATGAGTTGACATGTGTCATAATTACATTTGTAGTGGACTGTCTACCAGTTTAGTTTGTTTATGTGGTGGGTTATATGGTCGAATTTATTTACATTGCCTACTGCTTCTCTTGCTACCTTTTTTTTCATTATTTTGGATTTAAGTCTTGTTGGTTCAACAATGGATAATAACGTTGAATGAAAGTCAGGATTTGTACTACAATTTGTTTCAGTTGTGATTTTATTCTTTATGTGGCTTAGTTATATTAATGTACCCATTACATAAAGTAGTCAAAGTATGTCATTATTTATAAAGATACATTGTATCATGCGATTTCTATATGAGACCAGTTATATTAAAGTATGTCTTTGATTCTAGTATAACAATGTTTTTTTGTTTTTTTTTGCAACAGTCTATAGATCATTGATGTTATTTTTTTAATAAGATCGGGAACAGTATGGAGCATTGTGGAACACCGAAGGTGTTTTTTTCTTCTCTTTTTTTAAACCTCGTTTATCCTTTTGCGAGGAAGTCGGAAAAAAATCAATGGCACTCTCATTGTAACCTTGGGAATTTATGAAGTGTTTTTTTCAGTTTTTTTTTTTTCTCATTGTATAAATGATATTTCTCTAGTTTTGTTTGTTTATATTCAGTCTTAAGGGTAGTGTCGTATCTGTTCATTTTGAGAGATTTGGGAGTAATACTTGTATCAGCTGTAGCTCTCATGGTGTTTTTCCACGGAGCAGGGGGACTTAAAACAAATTTCCCTTATATGGAACGGAGGGATTTTATCTATTTTTTTTACACGTCAGTGAGAATATTAACCTGTCTCTCTACGACATATGCTGATAAAATCCCTTAAGAGTCGATTCGCTGGCTATGGCAGAGTTGGCTGATGGTCGCGATATGTTGGACGCTAATATGTGCAAAGTGTTTTCTGTATACTTTGTTGGTTTGCTTAAAAGCTGCTATGATTTTGCTTTATTGTCCGTATTTGTCTTGCATTAATATAAGTCACCTATGATATGGAGCTTTTTTCTTTTCATTACATAGAAACAGCTTCAAGAATGGAAGGATACATACTGCTCTATTTACAACAGTAGGGGAGATCTTACTAGATTTTTTAGTATTCCTTACATATATACAGGCTTTGCCTTCTCGACCTACATCACATCTTGAAACATGAAAATTTTGAAAGTTAATGAAAAAGCTTGACAGGTTAAACCAATGGATATGTACGATATTTCTCTCCTTGATTATTATTTCATTTTTTTTAATGTGACCGAGGAGAGACTGCGATATTTTGATGGTGTCAGCAAGACAGTTAGCAAGACCGTCTGTAATACGGTCTTGCTAACTGTTTAACTGTGTCAACCATTCTGCTCACGTTTGTATTTGTATCTGTTTAGTAACTCATTTGCATTATTAGGAAAGATGTCTGAGACTGATTATTTCGGGATTCATTTATTTTCCATTTAATCTAACTGTTCAAGAATTGCCATCTTTGTTTTAGATGATTTGACATTGTATTTTTATATTCACTAATATCTTTCGTTTTTGTATTCTTGGGATGATGGTGTCGTAATTTTCCTCGGCTTGTTGGCAATACTTTTCCTTTTATTGTTTTTACTCGTTCTCCGTAGTGGTTGATGGCGAGCGGCAGTACTTGTGGAGTAGGAGTGGTAATGGGGTGGTGGCGGCACCAAGCAAATGGGTGATATTTTGCATCTTCCAAGTGACAATTAGGTGGAATATTTTTTCTTTCTTTTCTTTTTTTCCTTCTTTTGATGGATTTACCTTTCACTGTTTTATAATTAGCTTTATATGGGTGTTACATTTTTTCAAACCGGTTGTGAACGTTGCAGCGTTGTTGGGAAATCGCTTGCA
>BOPN01001364.1:75000-77500 GCA_017312705.2 Penaeus japonicus
CACACACACACACACACACACACACACACACACACACACACACACACACACACACACACACACACACAAGCTTTATCGTCACCATTTATCTTCCTTAGTAAAATCCGAACCGTAAAAATACGCATTTAAACTCCCCTTCTCCTTCTTCCTTACTCCACTTTTCTCTTTTTTCTTTACTCCCTCTTTGCACTCCCTCTCTACCTCAACATAACCTTTCCTACCCCCTCTCCTTGTTTCCTCTCTCTCCCCAATATCCACCTTCCCATCATCCCCACCTATCCGCTCACCTCCTCCCCTCCCCTAACCATCAACATTCCCCTTCCTCCCTCCCGTTTCCCCTCTACCCATTCCCCTATCCCTCGTTTCCCTCCCCCTCCCTTTACCAGTCCCTTTCCCCTCCCCTCCCCCCCCCCCCCCCCCGCGCCTCACTTCCTTTCCTCTCCCATCTCACTCGTCCCCCTCCCCCCCTTCTCACGGCATCCACTCACCCCCCTCCCTCATTTTTCGCCGGATTGGAAAATCAAATCATCTGAAGCAAAGGCAGATCACCTTTAAGAATATGTTTGAATAATATGCAACAACCATTAGACTTTTATCTTTTTTATTGTGAACATATGTTCGCTCGTCGTTCCCATTATGTCGTCGTAGGGAAGCTTGGGTTTTTGTCCTGTGTATTTTGGGGGATGAGGCTTACTGTTTGCAATATTAGTTTTATTATTGTAATTACTACCATCATAATTGTTCATTTTGTTATTTCATTTTGGGCAATCGTTTGTGAGATTATTTTTTCTCTCTCTCCCTCTCCCCCGCCCTCCCTCTCTCTCCCTTCCTCCCTCCCTCCCTCCCTCCCTCCCTCCCTCCTCCTCCTCCTCCTCCTCCTCCTCCTCCTCCTCCTCCTCCTCTCCCTTCTGCCCTTCATCTCGTCTTCTCCCCCTCTCTTTTTCCCTGCCCACAATCTGCTCCCAGGAGGATGAATATTCAAGGGTTATACGAGCTTCATATCAGTGGCTACGGACATTCACTGAATTCGACGAGAAAGAAGAGAGGGAGAGGGAGGGAGAGAGAGAGAGAGAGAGAGAGAGAGAGAGAGAGAGAGAGAGAGAGAGAGAGAGAGAGAGAAAAGAGAGAAAGAGAGAGAGAGAGAGAGAGAGAGAGAGAGAGAGAGAGAGAGAGAGAGAGAGAGAGAGAGAGAGAAAACCATTCTAGATTTACTTGCATTTCTCTCTTTTCCCGTTAGTCAGTCAAACATGTTTCCCCCGCTCTTATTCTTTTTCTTGTTCTTCCTCTCTCTCTCTCTCTCTCTCTCTCTCTCTCTCTCTCTCTCTCTCTCTCTCTCTCTCTCTCTCTCTCTCTCTCTCTCTCTCTCTCTCTCTCTCTCTCTCTCTCTCTCTCTCTCTCTCTCTCTCTCTCTCTCTCTCTCTCAATCTCTCTCTCAATTCTCATAATAACGTTCATATACAAAATCTACGGCACCGCCATGTCACGTTTCACTACCTATTAGGAAATATTCTAAACTAAAAAACTATTACGAAAGATAAGGGAAGATAAGACAAGAGAATAAACATTTGTGGGGATATCCATTTTTTGGGGCCAAAATCGTGAAAATCTCTCTGGGACGAAATTCATCTTCTAAAAGTGCGGGAATATGCCCGGGGAAAATATGCTGGAACGAAGGTAAAATGTCAACGAGGGGGGTATATGTTCAGCGCTGATGGAACGAAGGAAGAAGTTGGATTATCAGCCTTTTCGATCTTTCTCTCCCTCTATTTATATATTTTTTCGCATTTATATAGATAGATAGAGGGTAGGGAAGATAAATAGAAGGAGGGAGGGAGGAAGTAAGATTTAGAGAGTGGAAGAGTGTGGGACAATGGGAAGAGCGTGAGGGAGACGGAGACGGAGAAGGAGAGAGACAGTTAGTGGGGGAATGTAAGAGAGTGAGAGTAAGAGAGAAAGAGAGAGAGAGATAGAGTGGGAATGAGAGTAGGAACAAATAAGAATGAAGATGAGAAAGAGAAAAAAGGGAGAGATTAGATATAAACAAAAAGGAGAAATGGAAATCAATAGAATAAAAATGAATTGAAATATAACGAAAGTATGCAAATAAAAGTAAACCAAAAACTAAAATTCAAAGCGTTCTTTAAGAACCGTAGACGTAATCAAATATAGCATTTTTTTAAGATATGAAAATGCTAACGCTATGTAGTATTAAGAGTGTAACAATATATGTATATATATAGATAGATATAGATATAGAATATATTATATATATATATATATATATATATATATATATATATATATATATATATATATATATATATATATATATGTTCCTAATAAGGATGTGTGTTTAGATCATGACGAAGGTTAGCTGGTAATGGCGAGAGAATCTATTGGGGAGCAATGTCTCAGCCAATAAGAGGAGGAGAGGAGGACAATGTGGAGGATGGGTGGGAAGAAGGAGAGAGTGACAGAGACAGAGAGAGTTTCATGCCAA
>BOPN01001364.1:82500-85734 GCA_017312705.2 Penaeus japonicus
TGTGACTATTGTCATGAATAACCAATCAGCCGCTTAATATGAACTTAATGTTAACGCCGGAGCAATTCTCGCCTTATGAAATTCTAGTTCGGCTTTATTGGTAGACATCAGGCTGACGTGACGAGAAGAATGAAGGGTGAATAGTGGTAAGAAAATGAAATACTGATGACAAGAGTAATAGTAATACTACTAGTAAGGATAATGATGATAAGGATAATAATGATAATGAAGAGCAAGAATGTGAAGAAAGAAAAAGAGGAGAAAGAAAGAGAGAAAATTAAAAAAAGAGAAGAAAAGAAGACAATAGGGTGTATTTGATGCATTTTTTTTCAGATTCCAGTAAAAAAAAAAAAAAAAAAAGTTATGATTGTAAAAGGGTTTTATTAGTCTTAAAAAAACAGAAATGTTATTGCGACTTAGAAGGATAATAAATCCATCGATCCGAATACCGCAAGAGTGATTATTCAGTTTGATGTGAGGAGAGTCTTGGCTTAAGATTAATGGTTAGTCAGCACGTGATACCAATCATATTTTATATCATTGCACTCTTAACACTCTCTTTTACCGCGACAGTAATTTAATATCTACACTTTGCATTCTCGATCAGTTATTTTTTTCTGCTTCTCTCTCTCTCTCACGGATGATAGAGGTTAGATGAGGGGCCTTTACCCCTCCTCCCCCTCCCCCTGATCCCCTCTCCCCGTCCCGTATTCCTATTCCTCCTCCTCTCTCTGCTCCTTCTTCCTCTTCCTCCATCTTCCCTCCTCCCTACCCCTCTCCATTCCCTCTCCCCCTCCTCCTCCCAACCCCTCTCCCCTTCTCCTCCTTCTCCTAACCCTTTCTCCCCTCCCAACCCCGCCCAGTCTTAACATATGCAATAGGTACAGCTGACAGTTAGCATTACTACAGCTGACATGACAAGCGGGACTGGCATGACCCGATCGGTTCCGTCGTGCCTTGCATGGGAAAGGCCTTATGAATTGACAATGGCACCACGAATGGACAAAGGAGTTAATGCATATCGAAGTGGGACCTAATCTTGCTCGGGGAAAGAATTCGTGGATTTGACGTGTTGCGGGAGAAATTGTCATTGTTATCGCTGTTGTTGTTATTGTTATCATTGTTATTATTATTATCATTATTGTTGTCATTATTATTGTTTTCATTATTGTTATTATTGTTGTTGTTATTGTTTTTGAGACAGACAGAGAGAGAGAGAGAGAGAGAGAGAGAGAGAGAGAGAGAGAGAGAGAGAGAGAGAGAGAGAGAGAGAGAAAAGAAAGAGAGAGAAAAGAGAGAGAGAGAGAGAGAGAGAGAGAGAGAGAGAGAGAGAGAGAGAGAGAGAGAGAGAGAGAGAGAGAGAGAAAAGAAAGAGAGAGAAAAGAAAGAGATAGAGACATACCACACATCCAACCATAAAGGTTTTGAACTACGACCCACTGAAAGCTGCAACAGAGGGATATCAACAACACACAAATGAACTGTAGTGCATGCAAATACGCCCGTGTGAAGAGGCAGTGTTGCAGGAAAAGGAGGCAGCTCTGAACAGGTCATGGTGGCAGGTGGTGGGGGGGGGGGGAGCCAAAGAGCAGGGAAAACGGCAGGGGTTGGGAGTGAGAGATGCATGGACTTGTGCAGTATTTAATGGCAAATGCATATGGTGGTGTTGGAGAGAGTGGGTGAGTAAGTGGGCGGGCGGGTGAGTGAGTGAGTGAGTGAATGAGAAAGTAAGGAAGTGAGAGAGAGAGAGAGAGGGGGGGGGGGGAGAGAGAGAGAGAAAATCCACACATAAGGATCGTAAGGATAAGAGCACCAAAGACCTACAAGCGAGCCTGCCCTTTTCCAACATGGACCCTGTGTTTCCGCGCCCGCCGTTTCCTCTGCTCGAGTCTCACCGGCCCGTGTTCATGGCCGAGCGGCGCAGATTCCGATTGTTCGCCCCGACGACCCGCTGCGATCGCTGCAATGAAACATATTTGCACGTTTGGTTGTGCAGTTGCTTTTCATGCCCTTTATGCCTGCGCTTGGACGGAAGGAGAGAGGGGGAAGGGGAGTAAGAGGGAGAAGGAGGGGAGGGAGGGAGGGAGGAAGAGAGAAAGAGGGACGGAGAGAGAGAGTGAGGGACGGAGAGAGAGAGAGAGAGAGAGAGACAGAGACAGAGACAGAGACAGAGACAGAGACAGAGACAGAGACAGAGACAGAGACAGAGACAGAGACAGAGACAGAGACAGAGACAGAGACAGAGACAGAGACAGAGACAGAGACAGAGACAGAGACAGAGACAGAGACAGAGACAGAGACAGAGACAGAGACAGAGACAGAGACAGAGACAGAGACAGAGACAGAGACAGAGACAGAGACAGAGACAGAGACAGAGACAGAGACAGAGACAGAGACAGAGACAGAGACAGAGACAGAGACAGAGACAGAGACAGAGACAGAGACAGAGACAGAGACAGAGACAGAGACAGAGACAGAGACAGAGACAGAGACAGAGACAGAGACAGAGACAGAGACAGAGACAGAGACAGAGACAGAGACAGAGACAGAGACAGAGACAGAGACAGAGACAGAGACAGAGACAGAGACAGAGACAGAGACAGAGACAGAGACAGAGACAGAGACAGAGACAGAGACAGAGACAGAGACAGAGACAGAGACAGAGACAGAGACAGAGACAGAGACAGAGACAGAGACAGAGACAGAGACAGAGACAGAGACAGAGACAGAGACAGAGACAGAGACAGAGACAGAGACAGAGACAGAGACAGAGACAGAGACAGAGACAGAGACAGAGACAGAGACAGAGACAGAGACAGAGACAGAGACAGAGACAGAGACAGAGACAGAGACAGAGACAGAGACAGAGACAGAGACAGAGACAGAGACAGAGACAGAGACAGAGACAGAGACAGAGACAGAGACAGAGACAGAGACAGAGACAGAGACAGAGACAGAGACAGAGACAGAGACAGAGACAGAGACAGAGACAGAGACAGAGACAGAGACAGAGACAGAGACAGAGACAGAGACAGAGACAGAGACAGAGACAGAGACAGAGACAGAGACAGAGACAGAGACAGAGACAGAGACAGAGACAGAGACAGAGACAGAGACAGAGACAGAGACAGAGACAGAGACAGAGACAGAGACAGAGACAGAGACAGAGACAGAGACAGAGACAGAGACAGAGACAGAGACAGAGACAGAGACAGAGACAGAGACAGAGACAGA
>BOPN01001364.1:95779-100779 GCA_017312705.2 Penaeus japonicus
AGGAAATTATACTCTATCTCGTGCTTCTTCTTGTCGCTCGCTCACGCCCTCGCTCACGCCCTCGCCCACGCCCTCGCCCACGCCCTCGCTCACGCCCTCGATCTCGTCCTCACCCACGCCCTCGTTCTCGTCCTCGCTCACGCCCTCGCTCTCGTCCTCACTCACATCCTCGCTCACGCCCTCGCTCTCGTCCTATCCCACACCCTCGGCCACGCCCTCGCTCTCGTCCTCGCCCACGCCCACGCCCTCGCTCTCGTCCTCGCCCACGCCCTCACTCTCGCCCTCGCTCACATCCTCGCCCACACCCTCACTCTCGTCCTCGCCCACGCCCTCAGCCACGCCCTCGCTCACATCCTCGCCCACGCCTTCGCTCTCGTCCTCGCCCACGCCCTCGCCCTTGCTCACATCCTCGCCCACGCCCTCGCTCTCGTTCTCGCCCACGCCCTCGCACTCGCTCTCGCCCTCGCTCTCCCTCTTGTCCTCTACAAGTCTATGGGCGTTTTCTTTGTCATATACACACATCGATGTCTATACTGTATATGTACATCTATCTACATCTGTATCTGCACAGTTGGTTTTATCTTTGTATCTATCTGTATCTGTTTATATATCATATCAATGTGTATCTATATCTATACTTATTTATATGTTTATCTGTCTACTTGGTTGTGTGTGTGTGTGTGTGTGTGTGAGTGTGTGTGTGTGTGTGTGTGTGTGTGTGTGTGTGTGTAGCAGCCAATAGGACCCCACCCCCCTCCCTGGGCATTATTCCCACCGTGAAAGATTGTGGGAAGGGGGAAGGCAGGCGGGAAAAGGTTGGAGAGGATATAAGGAAGAAAGGAGGAAAGGAGGAGAGGGAGAGGTGGAGCTTGAGGAGGTGGAGGATTAGGAGAAGGAGGAGGAAGAGGAAGATGGGAAAGAGGAGGAGGGGTAGGGGAAAGAGGAGGAGGGGTAAGGGGGAAGAGGAGGAGGGGTAGGGGGAAGAGGAGGAGGGGTAGGGGGAAGAGGAGGAGGGGTAGGGGGAAGAGGAAGTGGAGGAAGAAGGAGGAGGCGAAGGAGGAGGAGGAGGAGGAGGAGGAGGAGGAGGAGGAGGAGGAGGAAGAGGGGACGAGGAAACGAAGAAGAAGAAAGAGGAGGGAAAAAAGAAAAAGGAAAAAGAAAAATAAGAAAGAGGAGAATAAGGAGGAGGAGTAGGAGGAAGAGGAAAGGAGGGCGCCAGGATCGATTTAATCAGCTGATGTGAAACGAGGCGGGATGGAAATAGACGAAGCAGCATCCTTGTGAAAAACGGTTGCAAGGGAGGGAGGGAGAGAGAGAGAGAGAGAGAGAGAGAGAGAGAGAGAGAGAGAGAGAGAGACAAATAGACAGACAGACAGACAGACAGACAGACAGACAGACAGACAGACAGAGAGAGGGAGGGAAGAAAGAGTGGGGAGGGGGGAGGGAGGGGGGGCAGGAGGAGTAGGAGGAAGAGGAAAAAGAAGAAAAAGAGGAAGAGCAACAAAAAAAGAAATACAAATACAAAAAAGGGGGAAAAAGAAGATTGTATGAATGTATGCGTGTGCAGAAAAAAATTACATTTAACATTTAAGGATCTTCTTCCCTTTTTCATCTTCCCATCTTTTCATTCTCCTTTTCTCCTTTCTCCTTTTTCTTTTTGTTCTTGTTCTTCTTCCATTTCTCCTCGTCCTTTACCTCCTCTTTCCCCTTTTTCTTTCCAAATTCCATAGACATTTTCTTTCTCCCTTTCTCCCTGTGTCTTTCTCTCGCTCTTTCTTCCTCTCTTCCTTTTCTTCTATATTTTCAGTCCTTGCTCTCTCTCTCTCTCTCTCTCTCTCTCTCTCTCTCTCTCTCTCTCTCTCTCTCTCTCTCTCTCTCTCTCTCTCTCTCTCTGTCTCCTACTCTCTCTTTCTGTCTCTATCTCTGTCTCCTAGTCTTACCTCTCCCCTTCTCTCTCTCTCTCTTTCTCTCTCACTCACTCATTCTCTCCCTCTCCCTCTCTCTCCCTCTCTCTCCCTCTCTCTCCCTCTCTCTCTTACTCGGTCGAAAACCACAAAAGCAGAGGCTCATGAAAAGCTTATGGGGAACAGATGATATTCATGAAACTGCAATGGACGCGAAAACTTTTTTTGAACTTTAAGTTCCCAAGTTATTGTTATTTTTTTTGGGGGGGGAGAGAGAGAGACGGGGGGAAGGGGGAAGGAGGTAATAGTTAGTTAGATAGCTGGATAGCTAGTTATATGTATGTCTTAGTGGACATAGAACATATGTAGACGGACATACCCACACACGCACAAATCCAATTCCGACATGCAGACACCGGCTTAACAAGCTCCAAAAAAGTTAGGGTCCTCCTCCACACTCTATCTCTCGAAAGTTGGGCCTTCAGCAAAGTCCATGCGTATTTTAGCATTTTGTCCGGAATACAACCAAGCCTTGCTATTGATCTGGGCATCACCTTCCCCTCTTGCACCCCCCACCTCTTCTCCCCTCCCCCCTCCTCCCTCCCTCCTTCTCTTGCCCTCTCTGGATTAATATTCTCACACCCCCACCCCACCTCACCTGTTCTCTTCCCTTCCCTCTCCCCATTTACGAGGGATCATTCCCCCCTCTCCAGTACTAGCCCTCTCGCTCTACTCTCGCCTCTCTCTCCTTCTCCCTCCTTCTCCCTCCTCCCCTTCTTCCCCTCTTCCATTTCTCTCTCCCTCTCTCCCACACACACACACACACACACACACACACACACACACACACACACACACACACACACACACACACACACACATTATCTTATTATTTCACTCTCTCATTCTCTCCCTCCATCACACTCTTTCTCTCTCTCTTCTTCTTTTTCTTTCCCTCTCCTTTCATCTCCTTTTTCCCTACCCTGTGGGATACTTTAACGCTCCAACACTCAAGCAAACAAAAAATATCAACAGTCTTCGAACCTTTATGATAATTACAGGATAACTATCATTAATCTACAATCCTCAACCATCAATTTTCAGGCGTAATCGCAAACGTATGACGGAGCAAAAGAGATTGAAGTCCTGCATGGTTGCACGTACTAAGGGAAGGGTAATCACACGAACAACAGGAATCCTTATATGTCTGTGACGTGTTTCTGAGCGAGCTTGGGACGTTTGTGTTTGTGACTGCTATAATTTAAAGTTAAAGAGAGGAAAGGAGAGGGAGAGAGAGAGAAGGGAAGAAGGGGGAGTGGGAAGGATATGGATAGAGGAGGGAAAAGGAGAGAGAGAGAGAGTGAGTGAGCGAGAGAGAGAGAGAGAGAGAGAGAGAGAGAGAGAGAGAGAGAGAGAGAGAGAGAGAGAGAGAGAGAGAGAGAGAGAGAGAGAGAGAGAGAGAGAGGTAGAGTGGGGGGAGGGAGGGAGGGAGGGAGGTCTCACAGCCAACACCAACATCATTTTCAGTCATCACGAAGGAGGCTCAAAAAGCATCTTGACACGAGAGACTCAAGGGATGTAGAGGAAGGATTACCTCTCATTCCTCTCTCTCTCTCTCTCTCTCTCTCTCTCTCTCTCTCTCTCTCTCTCTCTCTCTCTCTCTCTCTCTCTCTCTCTCTCTCTCTCTCTCTCTGCCTCTCTCTCTCTCTTTCTCCCTTTTCTCTCTCTCTCTCTCTCTCTCTCTCTCTCTCTCTCTCTCTCTCTCTCTCTCTCTCTCTCTCTCTCTCTCTCTCTCTCTCTCTCTCTCTCTGCCTCTTTGTCTCTCTCTCTCTCTCTCTCTCTCTCTCTCTCTCTCTCTCTCTCTCTCTCTCTCTCTCTCTCTCTCTCTCTCTCTCTCTCTCTCTCTCTGCCTCTTTGTCTCTCTTACTCCCTTTTCTCTCTCTCTCTCTCCCTCTCCCTCTCCCTCTCTCTCTCTCTCTCTCTCTCTCTCTCTCTCTCTCTCTCTCCCTCCCTCCCCCCCTCCCTCCCCCCCTCCTTCCCTCCCTCCCCCCCCCTCTCTCTCTCCCCCTCTCCCTCCCTCTCTCCCTCTGTATGTGTGTATCGTTGTCTCTATTTTTCTCTTTCTGCCTCTCTGTCTCCCTTACTCTCTCTCTCCCTCTCTTTCTCTCTATCTATCCGTCTATCTATCTATCTATCTATCTATCTATCTATCTCTCTCTTCCTCTCCTTCTCCTTCTCTGTCTTTTAATGCATCTATTTCCCTCCACACACACACACACACACACACACACACACACACACACACACACACACACACACACACATATATATATATATATATATATATATATATATATATATATATATATATACATATATACATATATATGGACATATATGGACATATACTAATGCAAATATATAAAATTGAGGATAATGATATTACTGCAGTTGATGATAATAAGGATGATAACAGTGATAGTGGTAATGAAAATAATGATAATAGTGATAATGATAATGATACTACTAATGATTACAATGATGATAATGATAATGAATAAGGACGATCTTAAAAAAACATAATACATAATAAAAAGCATAATCGAACAAGATGAAACAACAACAACAACAAATTCAAAAGAAAGACAAATACAAGAAATATATCCAGTATATCCAGAGAAGACTTCAGCGCCGGGATAAAAATAATTTCTTTGAGAAGGTTTGCAGGCGTATGCAAACAATCCTGAATGTTGAGATCATGTGTTTGATCAAATTTACAAGCACGAGTTTAAACAGGGAGTGCGCCTCCTTTGGGAAAAGAGAGGGAGGATGAGAGGAGGATGAAGAAAGAGATGGAAAGATGGGGGAAAGAAATTGAAGAGAATTTGGATGTTTGTTTGTCTGTATGTCTCGATGGTTTTTTTTTCTGTCTGTCCCTGTATGCCTTGCTTTACTTTTGTCTGTTTATGTTTATCGATCTATCTTTATGTCGTGTCTATCTACTGAACTCTATTACAAGTTCATCAATACCTCTCCCCTCACAACCCCCCTCCATCTCTCCCTCCCTTCATCCCATATCCTCCTCCATCGACCTCT
>BOPN01001364.1:110779-113279 GCA_017312705.2 Penaeus japonicus
ATAAAAAAATCTAAACACGAAATAAAAAAAAAACAAAGAAAAACAAACAAAAAGGAAAGAAAGGACAAAACGAAGTAAAAGAAGAAAGGAAAAAAAAGAGGGCAATTGGTATAATCTCCCGACGACAAGAGACTTGAGGGAATCCGGGAACAGACCGCCCATTCCCACGTGAGGCCAACTCGGGTATTGACAGACAGACAAGCAGGCAGACAGGCGCGCTGCACTCATTACTGGGAAGGTGTGTGTGTGGGGGGGGGGGGTCAGAGGGAGAAGGTGGACTATTTGGAAGGTGGAGGTGGAGGAGGAGGAAGAAGAAGAAAAGGAGGAGGAGGTGGTGGAAGAAGAGGTGGAGATGGAGATGGAGGAGGAGGAAAACGAAAAGGAGAAAGAGAAGGAGAAGGAAAGAAGAAGAAAGGAGAGGAGGAGGAAGAAGAAAAAGAAGAAGAAATAAAAGTCCACTGGGGAAGGGGCCACCATCAGAGCGCGCTGTCTTCGGCGGAAAGATCTCGCTCAAGAGTATTTTTCTCGTGGGCGTTTCCTCTTTTTTTCTTGGAGGTTTCGGTTCCGGTGTTGATTTAGGAGGGGGAGGGGGGAAGGACCCCACCCATACACATACTTGTGTGTGTGTGTGTGTGTGTGTGTGTGTGTGTGTGTGTGTGTGTGTGTGTGTGTGTGTGTGTGTGTGTGTGTGTGTGTGTGTGTGCGCGCGCGCGCGCGTAAAAGTTTATATATATATATATATATATATGTATGTATGTATGTATGTATGTATGTATATAATAGAGAGAGAGAGAGAGACATGCAGACAAAGACACAAAGGTACAAAGACATAAAGCACATACATAACCAACCAGAGAGAAAGAAAGAGAGAGAGAGACTCCCTAGAAATCCCACAAGAAGAGTCCCCAGCACCCCGAGTCCCGAAGATTACAGGGCGGAGGCGGAGGGAGCAGGTGGAGAGGCGAAATCTAGTCAAAATTCCAATAATCTGTATACACCGCAGGCTCATGTGGCTTGGGATAGGGTAGAGTAGAGTAGAGTAGAGTAGAGTAGAGTAGAGTAGAGTAGAGTAGAGTAAGATAGGGTGGTTAGGATATGTTAAGATAAGAAATTTAGTCAAGTTCCAATAATCTGTATACACCGCAGGCTCATGTGGCTTAGGATAGGGAAGGTAGGGTAATGTAGTATAGGATAAGATATGATAGGGTACGGTACGGTACGGTATGGTACGGTAGAGATGGATAAGGTAGGGTAGGGTTAGATAGGGTAGGATAGGAAAGGATAGGTTAGGCAGGTTAGGGTAGGGTTGGATAGGATAACATAGCATAGGGTACGGTAGGGTAGGGTAGGATAGATGGATGTATCAAGAAAGAGATTGAATTAAAGGGAGAGAATTAAGATAGTATAGGGAAGAGATTGGATTAAAGGGAGATCGTTCAGGATTGTGAAAAAAGGATTAGAAGTTTTAAAAGGATTGGAACCCAACAATTAGAAGGCACCGTAAGATAGAATCGGATACTTGGATAGTTGAAAAAGAGGATTAGGAATAAGGGAGAGAAATTGGAATAGTATGAAAAGGGACTGGATAAAAGGAGATATAAAAATAGTTAGTACAGGATAACAGAAGTACAAGAGAGATGGAAGGATATAAGGATAGGAGGAGTCTGTGTCTGATAGAGGGATAGGAAAGCTAAGGTATAAGGGTGGAAGGAGATCGCATAGGATAGAAGGATGTTTGTATTGGGAAAATACTAGATGGATAATAGGATACCAGAAGGAGGAGGGAGTATAGGGATATAAAGATGGAAGGAGTTATGAACGAATCAAAGAATAACAGAAGTAGATAGTTAAAAGAATAATTAACGTAGATGAGGATAAAAGATGAGAAGTAAGAGGGGCAATATCAGGAATTAAAGAAAGAGATAGCTTCGTGTCATTCCTTTAACAAGGATGAAAGATGCGCATAGATTAACAAACAGAAGAAATGAGGTTTCGTACTTGGGTGGTGGAAAGGTTGTATTTAAATGCATTTATTGGCGTTTATTTTTTAGCCGAATTGCTGGCTGGATGAACTCTGTCTGGGAGTTTGATTGCATGATTGCATGGCGGAACTGTTTGGGACATGTGCATATAGGCGAGTGTGTATGCGTGGACGAACAGAGAGATATACGTAGATGTGAAATCGCTTGCATGCATGTATAAAAAATGAATGTTAACTCAAATGCAAACATACGTTATTGCACTGATACTCACACAAATGTGACTACATACGCACACGCGCCCGCGCGCGCGCGCAAACACACACACACACACACACACACACACACACACACACACACACACACACACACACACACACACACACACACACAATAGAACACATACACAAAAAAAAAACAAGAAAAAAGAAGGAAAAAGACAAAGAAACTAGGACAACCTCATATAGAAAATACCTGTCTGTTTTCTCATTAAGTTATTCAATATATATATATGTATTTTT
>BOPN01001364.1:148986-151486 GCA_017312705.2 Penaeus japonicus
AGAGAGAGAGAGAGAGAGAAGGAGAGAGAGAGAGAGAGAGAGAGAGAGAGAGAGAGAGAGGAAGAGAGAGAGAGAGAGAGAGAGAGAGAGAGAGAGAGAGAGAGAGAGAGAGAGAGAGAGAGAGCCGGCCAGAGACCAGACCGAGGGAGGGAAGGAGGGGGGGGGGTGAAGTCCCCCTGTACCGCCTGAGATTTACCGCGTTTCGGAGATCTGTTTGGAGAAGTTGAGACAGACGTGATTCCGGGGGAGTTATGGTATATTGTCGTCGGGTGAGCCTATTGGTTGAGCGGGTGAGCTGGATGAAGAGGTTAAGATTGATGACTGGGTGAGTTGGTGATTTGATGAGGGAGGTAGATGAAGGAGCGGATGAGTGGGTAAGTTGGTGAGATGGATGAGTGGGTAAGTTAGTGAGATGGATGAGTGGGTAAGTTGGTGAGATGGATGAATGGGTGAGTTGATGAGTTGGATGAGTGGGTAAGTTGGTGAGATGGATGAAGGAGTGGGTGAGATAGATGAGTGGGTAAGTTGGTGAGATGGATGAATGGGTGAGTTGATGAGTTGGATGAGCGGGTGAGTTGATGAGATAGATGAGTTGGTAAGTTGGATGATGGGTGAGTTGGTATGATGGATGAGTGAGTGAGTTGGTAAGCGGTTGATTGGAGAAGTGGGTGAGCTTATTTGTGATTGGGTGAGCTGGATGAGTTGATAAGATGGATGTGTGAGCGAGTTGGATGCGTGGGTGAGTAGGTAAGCCGGTGAGCTGATATGCGGCTAAACATGAAATTGGGTATCTGAGCGATTGACTGCGTGAACGGATGAGTAAGCAAGCCTACGATGGATGAAGCTAATGTTGACCAAGGGAGTCCAAGAGTGACAGCAGAAGACCCCAAGGAATGCTAGTCTTAATCTACCATCCAGATGAGTCCTACTAGAACGTGAGGTCTATCAAAATTTCCTAACTAGCTAAATAACTAACAAGGGGAGTGTCCTTATATTGACTTCTATTCTATCTTGCAGGGTAGGGATGAGGAGGGATTCCTGCGAGGGGGGTGGAGATAGGGGTGGGAGGAGGGGTAGATCCTAGTTCCTTACGAAGGACTTGAAGGATGTGAAGGAAGGATGTGGAACCCATTGTTTTTCTTTTTATGTTCTCCTGTGTTCAATTTTTTTTTTTTTTTTACCATTTTATATATAATTTCCCGGTCTATATAGAAGTGAGTTGTATTAATGTTTGATTCTTTATTTGTTTGTCTTTTCATATCCTTAAGACCGTATTATCATTATTGTTACAAAAATAACGAGGAAAAAAGAACAACTTAAAAGGACGAAGAAAAAAATAGAGGAATAAAAAAAAGAGCGAGACTATACGTCACAAAAATATCAAGAAACGAGATATATAAAAACAAAGCCAGACAGAATGCCAAAAAATGAAAAATAGAAAGGAAAAAGAAAGTAAAAAATCAAGCACTGAATGACGACGACCGCAGACACAAGCTGATCCCTGTGTCCGACTCTCCAGACTCGGCAGTTTAGTGTCAACGCCTGGCCACGGAAAAGCTTTTCGCAAAGACCGTGGGAACGAAATGAGAAGAGGAGAAAACAGGAAAAAGGAATTAACAGCTGGTGTTTTTATTTGAGAGAGATATGGATGTGTATAGATTGATTGGAAAGAAAGGGAGTAATAAGACGGAGGAGCATACTCTGCGGCCGTGGGAACACAGCGACCATCTTGGGAACACAGAGACCACCTTGGGAACAAGATTACTGTGGGAAACGAGGAGAAAAATAAAGAAAGAATTGATAGGAAATTTCCTATGATAGAAGGGCTAAATAAATAGACTTATTGATAGGTGAATTGATAGATTGGTAAAGAAAATGAAAGACAAAGGACTTCCGCTGCGACCGTGGGAACAAACTGAGTACCGTGGGAACAAAGCGAGAGAAAGAAAAAATGGAAGTTATGATTTCTTAGAAGGATATATGGAAAGATAGATGTATTGATAGATAAATCAATAGATATGAACATGAAGGAAAGACAACCGAAGGACTTTCACAGCGACCCGTGGGAACAAAATAGCCATCGTGGGAAAAGAAAATGAATATGAAAATGGATGGATACTATATATTGACAAATAGATAGTTGAATGTATGTGTGTGTTTATAAATAAATAGGTGAATATATATATATATATATATATATATATATATATATATATATATATATATACATACATATACACATATATACTATGTATATATATGTATAGATAGAGATAGAGACTGATATAGATAGCTAGATAGATAGAGACAAAGACTGATATAGATAGATAGACAGATGAATAAATAAATGCGGATAGATCTGTTCATGTGGCCAGTTTTCATGATGTTCCCAGTAGAATCTTCACGTGCGAGTAGACCCTCAGGATGTGAATAGATATTCCTCTCTCTAGCTCAGCTTTTGACAAGGAGGGAAACAAACAGAGCTATGTATTATTCCTCT
>BOPN01001364.1:168986-173986 GCA_017312705.2 Penaeus japonicus
GGGAAAGGGAGTGGGTGGGGAGAGAGGAGAGAGGAGAGAAGAGGAGGCGAAGAAGACAAGGAGAAGAAGAGGAGGAGAAGAAGAGGAGGAGAAGAAGAGGAGGAGAAGAAGAGTAGGAGAAGAAGAAGAAAAAGAAGGAGGATGAGACGGAGAAGGATAAGGATAAGGGAAGGGGAAGGGGAAGGGGAAGGGGAAGGGGAAGACATAGACAGAAAGTCAGTCAGTTAATCAGGCAAACAAAGACAAAGACAAAGACAGAGGGACAAGATAAGAGAGAGAGAGGGAGAGAGGGAGAGGGAGAGGGAGAGGGAGAGGGAGAGAGAGAGAGAGAGAGAGAGAGAGAGAGAGAGAGAGAGAGAGAGAGAGAGAGAGAGAGAGAGAGAGAGAGAGAGAGAGAGAGAGAGAGAGAGAGAGAGAGAGAGAGAGAGAGAGAGAGAGAGAGAGAGAAATCGAATTAGAATAAGAAATAAATAAAGTGAAAGGGAACGAGAGAAAGAAATAAAGCGAAAGAGACTGAGAGAAAAAAAAGAGAATGAGATAAAGAAAAAAAGCGGAATAGAATGGGAGAAAGAAAGAATGGAAAAAAGAATTAGAGAAAGGAAGAAAGCTAAAGGGAATGACAGAAAGAAAGAAAGCAAAAGGGAATGACAGAAAGAAAGAATGCAAATGTGAATGAGAGAAAGAAAGAGAGCGAAAGGGAATGAGAAAAAGAAAGAAAGCTGGAGGGAATGAGAGAAAAAAAGAAGCAAAAGGAAATGAGAGGAAGAAAGAAAGCGAAAGGGAATAAGAGAAAGAAAGAAAGCGAAAGATGATAAGAGAAAGAAAGAAAGCGAAAGAGAATGAGAGAAATAAAAAAGCGAAAGAGAATGAGAGAAAGAAAGAAAGCTAAAGTGAATGAGAAAAAGAAAGAAAGCGATAGGGAATGAGAATAAGAAAGAAAGCTAAAGAGAATGAGAGAAAGAAATAAAGCGAAAGGGAATTAAAGAAAGAAAGAAAGAAAGCGAAAAGGAATGAGAAAAAAAGAAGAAAACTAAAGGGAATGAGAGAAAGAAAAAAAACTAAAGGGAATGAGAGAAAGAAAGAAAACAAAACGGAATGATAGAAAGAAAGAAAGCTAAAGAGAATGAAAGAAAAAGAAAGCGAATGATAGAAAGAAAAAGATAGAAAGCTAAAAAGAATGAGAGAGAGAAAAAGAAAGAAATCTAAACGGAATGAGAGAAAGAAAGAAAACTAAATGGAATGAGAGAAAGAAAGAAAGTTAAAGAGACTGAGAGAAAGAAAAAGAAAGAAACCTAAAGAGAATGAGAGAAAGAAAGAAAGCAAAAGGGAATGAGAGAAAGAAAGCTAAAAAGAGAGAAAGAAAAGAAAGCGAAAGAGAATGAGAGAAAGAAAGAAAATAAAAGAGAATGATGGAAAGAAAGAAAGCTAAAGAGAATGAGAGAAAGAAAAAGAAAGAAAGCTAAAGAGAATGTGAGGAGAAAGAAAGAAAGCTAAAGAGAATAAGAAAAAGAAAGAAAGCTAAAGAGAATGTGAGAAGGAAAAAGAAAGAAAGCTAAAGAGAATAAGAAAAAGAAAGAAAGCTAAAGAGAATGAGAGAAAGAAAGAAAGTTAAAGAGACTGAGAGAAAGAAAAAGAAAGAAAGCTAAAGAGAATGTGAGAAGGAAAAAGAAAGAAAGCTAAAGAGAATAAGAAAAAGAAAGAAAGCTAAAGATAATGAGAGAAAGAAAAAGAAAGAAAGCTAAAGGGAATGAGAAAAAGAAAGCTAAAGAGAATGAGAGAAAGAAAGAAAGCGAAAGGGAATGAGAAAAATAAAGAAAAATAAAGGGAATGAGAGAAAGAAAAAAAGGGAAAGGGAATGAGAGACAGAAAGCTAAAGAGAATGAGAGGAAGAAAGAAAGCTAAAGAGAATAAGAGCAAGAGAAAAAGAAAGAAAGCGAAAGATGATAAGAGAAAGAAAGGCTGTTAACGGGCGTATTTATGTGAATATATCTATGTACGTGTTTATGCTAAGGTCGTCCTGTTTACATGGAGGAAAAAATATCCACTTGTTGATGCTCTGAATGTTGACAACGAAACACGAAACTAAAAAAAAAAAAAAAAAAAAAAAAAAAAAAAAATCTGTATTACACACGGCTTGATAATTTTTTTTTGCAAAGAGAGAGAGAGAGAAAGAAAGTAAGAAAGAAAGGATGAAAGGGACTCAAATCGAAGGTCATAAAAAGAGTAAATCAATTCATACGAGAGCTACCCCCCCCCCCCACCTCCCAAAAAGAAGAAAAGAGAAAAGATGAGTCCTTGGTCCTTCCCCGTCCCCTCTGGCGACCCAGGATCACAGATTGTCGACATCGTCTCCTGACAAAAATAGTTTGGGTTCGCGGTGCGTGTCGTCTTGGAGATCACCCTTCTTCTTTTCTCCCTCTTTTCCCCCTCTTTTCCCCCTCCCCTCCCTATTCCTTCTCTCCCCCCTTTCCTTTCTACCACCCTCCCTCTTCCTTTCTCCTCTCCTTCCTCTTTCTTTCTCCTCCCCTCCCTCTTCATTTCTCCTCTCCTTCCTCTACCTTTCTCCTCTCCTTCCTCTTTCTTTCTCCTCTCCTCTCCCTTCCTTTTTCCTCCCCTCCCTCTTCCTTTCTCCTTTCCTTCCTCTTCCTTTCTCCTCTCCTTCCTCTTTCTTTCTCCTCCCTTCCCTCTTCCTTTCTCCTCTTCTTCCTCTTCCTTTCTCCTCTCCTTCCTCTTTCTCTCCTCTCCTCCCTCTTCCTTCCCCCCCCCTCCCTCTTCCTTTCTCCCCTCCTTCCTCTTCCTATCTCCTCTCCTTCTTTCTTCCTCATTTCCCCTCTCTTCCTTTCTCCTCTCCTTCCTCTTCTTCCCCCAGTTCTTCCTCTCCCTCAACCTCTTTTTTCTTTCCTAATCTCTGTTCTCTTATCTCCCCTACCTCTCTCCTCTGCTTCCACCTCTTTCTCCTTCCCAATCCCTCATCCTTTCCTTCCCCTCCTCTCTCTTTCCACTCCCTCCTCCCTTCCCCAATTCCCCACTTCCTTTCCCAATTCCCCCTTCCTTTCCTCTTTCCATTCCTTCCTTTCGCTCCTCCTCCCTCTCCTTCTTCCCTCTCCCTCCTACTCCTTTCCCTTCTTCCCGGTACCCCCTTCCCCCTCCCAACCCTTTTCACCCCACCCCACTCACCCGCAGGAAGTGTTGCAGAAGGATGTGTTGCAATCCCCAGCTGACGGGCCGATAAATCTATAATGTCCAGAGTTCAATATAGAAATAACGAATCTTGGACCTTATAGACACGGTTTAGACTCAGGGGGATGATCTGGAGTTTTACGGCAATTTGGCCCTTATGGAGATGGATCGAGGGACTACGTTGCCTTGCTCGAGTAGGTTTTCCCTTCGTTTATTTCTTTCTTTTTCTTTGCTCTCTCTCTCCCTCTCTCTCTCTCCTCTCTCTCTCTCTCTCTCTCTCTCTCTCTCTCTCTCTCTCTCTCTCTCTCTCTCTCTCTCTCTCTCTCTCTCTCTCTCTCTCTCTCTCTCTCCCTCCCTCTCCCTCTCCCTCTCTCTCTCTCTTTCTCTCTCTCTCTCTCTCCCTCTCTCCGCCTCTCTCTCTCTCTCTCTCTCTCTCTCTCTCTCTCTCTCTCTCTCTCTCTCTCTCTCTCTCTCTCTCTCTCTCTCTCTCTCTCCCTCTCTCTGTCTCTCTCTTCCTCTCCCTCTCCCTCTCTCTCCCCTCCTCTCTCTCTCCCCCCTCTCTCTCTCTCTCTCTCTCTCTCTCTCTCTCTCTCTCTCTCTCTCTCTCTCTCTCTCTCTCTCTCTCTCTCTCTCTCTCTCCCTCTCTCTCTCCCTCTCACCCTCTCACCCTCTCCCTCCCTACCCCTACCCCTCCCCCAACACACATTTCACTTTCTCTATATATCATTCTCTCTCGGCCGTGTGTGATGTATGGTGACAGAGTATGATTTCTGAAGCGATTCTCCGACTAAAAAGTTTTTTTTTTCCCAGAATGAATCTTAAATGGGCAGTGTTTTATCAACCTTAAATGGAGACGCTTCAAAGTCGTAGAAGTTTGTACTGGGTCTTCTTTTTTTCCTTTTTTATCTTTTCTGAGGAAAAGGTTTCTGAAAATCTTGAAAGTTTTTTTTACAGCTTTTCTTTCTCACACTCACTTAAACAGACACTCTTGCCATCACACATACACACCTGTTCTTAGATCTGCACTCCGCAAGCATGGAGCATTGTAGTGGCGAAGGTTAAGGGGGGGGAGGGTAGATAGAAGGTTGGGTAGAGAGAGATAGACAGGGGAAGAAAGGGGGGGGGGGGTAGAGAGGGATGAGGGAGCAGAGGGGGTGAAGAGGGTAGAGAGGGTCGTGGTGAGATTGGGGGTGGGGGAGGGGTAGAGAGGGAAGAAAATGTCGAGAGGGTGGGGATAAGGGGATGGAGGGGGGGAGGCTCAGATGGAAAGCTAAAAGGCTGGATCAAGAGTGCGCCAAATACTCATTAAAGTTCTGCTCTAAGATGGAGTCGCTGTGTGTGGGGGAGGGGGGGAGTTGGGGGAGATGGGGAAGAGGAGGAGGGAGGGAGGAAAGGAGAAAGAGAGAGAAAGAGAAAGGGGGTGGGGGGACCGTGCGTTTCTTATCACTGTGATCTCGATTCTGAGTCAACATTTCGAAATGGTTTGCGTCTGAGTCTTACCATAGGCCTATTGTGACCCTTTCGTTTTCATCATCTTTCTATCGTCTTCTTTCTCTGACGTCATCATCTTTTTTTGACGTTATTTTCTTTCCTTCTTCGTATTTTTATTAATGTATTTATTTATGCTTTATTCTCTATATGCTTTATTTTTGTTCTGTGCACTTAAAAAAAGATGAGAGACAGAAGACAGACAGACAGAAATAGACCGAGACAGAGGCAGAGGAAGAAAAAGAGAAAGAGATAGATACAGACCCTAGTTTCTCTATCTCCTTCTCTCTTTCTCTCCGCATATCCATCTCGAATCTTTATCACCCTCCTAT
>BOPN01001364.1:193986-206486 GCA_017312705.2 Penaeus japonicus
AATGATAATATAACAATTAGAAATACAAATTAAAATATTGCAATTCAAAATATTGGAATTAGAACATCGGATTTAGGACAGAATGATCTAGAAGTATTTGATATGCCACGTTTTTCAGATGCGATGTGAATAATGTTTTATTTCTAGTTGAATATTGATTGAGGGAACCGCTGCTATGACACCTACCGTGTTTTGCGCAAAAGGGGTTGAATCAGCGAGAATCTCATGTGTTGAGTGGTCAATATTGGTTTTGTTGTTCTTGTTGATAATGATAAGGATATTGATATTCTTATGTCATTATTATCATTTTATTATTATCACCTCTATTATCACCATTATTATCCTTGTTATTATGATTATTATTATTATTACTATCATTTATATTATTACTAATGTCATTATCATTTCTATTATTATCAATACCATTTTTATTACCATTATTGTTATTAACTTTTTAAAAAAGATTGTCTTGATAATATAAAGTAATTTTTACGTCAATGATAAGAATACCGATATTCAAAGGTAGAGTGATGGTGATGGTGATTATGGTGGTAGATACTGATAGATAGTTATGGGGAGAATTTCGGGTACTATGGTGGTGGTGATGACGACAATGGTAATGACACTGGTGATGCTGATGATGAATGTGATAGTGATAGAGGTAATAAGAATGGTGATGTTAATGACAACGGTGATTTCCAGGTTGATAACGATGGTGATGATGGCAATGTTGATGTGATGACAGAAAGGAGGAGAAGAGGGCGAAACTGATGAAAGTCATGGTTAGAATTTTTAAAAAGAAAGTGATGTTATTTTGGGCAATGCGCAGCCTATAGTACTGTTAATGACGAAGATGAATGTATGGTTGTGAAAAGGAGCACGAGAGTGATTTTGATGATGATGCTCATGATTACGACGAAAGTGATGAAGTATAAGTATAATCCTAATAATGCCAAGAATTATATTTATGATACACAACAATAAAAACACTGCAGTAATAACTATAACGGTAATCATAATATCATAACAGTTCATATCAGGTAATTAAGATAACTAATTATTCTATAATAATGCCGCCCACAGCACCTCACAGCTATTTTTCCCCCGAGCCAAGAATAGATTTGATGTTAATCAGGCAAGGCGGCCATAAGAGATCGTGGCTTCATTATACAGTCGTGGTAAGACTTTTATAATGCTGTGTGAATACGTGTTGTCAGGGCCATCTCTCTCTCTCTCTCTCTCTCTCTCTCTCTCTCTCTCTCTCTCTCTCTGTCTGTTTCTTTCTTTTCGTGTCTTTTTTTCTTTCTTCTCTCTCTCTCTCTCTCTCTCTCTCTCTCTCTCTCTCTCTCTCTCTCTCTCTCTCTCTCTCTCTCTCTCTCTCTCTCTCTCTCTCTCTCTCTCTCTCTCTCTCTCTCTCTCTCTCTCTCTCTTTGTCTGTTTCTTTCTTTTCGTGTCTTTTTTTCTTTCTCACTCTCTCTTTCTTTCTCACTCTCTCTTTCTTTCTCTCTCTCTCTCTCTCTCTCTCTCTCTCTCTCTCTCTCTCTCTCTCTCTCTCTCTCTCTCTCTCTCTCTCTCTCGCTCTCTCTCTCTCTCTCTCTTTCTCTCTGGTTGTATGTTTCTTTCTTTCTCAGTTCCTTTCGTATTTTTTTCTTTCTCTGTTCCTTTCGTGTTTTTTTCTTTCTCTGTTCCTTTCGTGTTTTTTTCTTTCTCCCTTTGCTTCTCTCTTTTTCTTCTTTTCTCTTCTCATCGCTCTCTCTCTCTCTCTCTCTCTCTCTCTCTCTCTCTCTCTCTCTCTCTCTCTCTCTCTCTCTCTCTCTCTCTCTCTCTCTCTCTCTCTCTCTCTCTCTCTCTCTCTCTCTCTCTCTCTCTCTCTCTCTCTCTCTCTCTCTCTCTCTCTCTCTCTCTCTCTCTCTCTCTCTCTCTCACTCTCTCACTCTCTCACTCTCTCACTCTCTCACTCTCTCACTCTCTCACTCTCTCACTCTCTCACCCTCGCTTAATTTCAGAGATGATAAAGACAGAGAGAGAGGCAGAGGCATAGGCTCTCGGAGCATCAGCTGTTGCAAGCCTAACTCTGCTCTTTGATGAAAAGATGAAAGTGACAGAATTCTTTTTCCCGAAAGCAGGATAGAGAAAAAAAGAAAAAGAAAAAGAAAAATTAATCTTGCAGACTGATTGCATATGCACCTGGTATGCATGATAGTTTATTTTTTTGTGATTATTAGATTTCAAGATTAGCATACATTTTTTTTTTATCCACGTTGGTATTGTTCATTTGTAGATATGTATATATTTTAATGTATTGGATGATAGTGATAATGGTAACAATAATATCATCTTCATATCTCTTTTTCTTCTTCTTCTTCTTCTTCTTCTTATTATTATTCATCTTCTCCTTCTCCTCCTCCTCCTCCTCCTCCTCATCATCATCATCATCATCAATCTTCATCATCATCATCATCATCATCATCATCATCATCATCCTTATCATTTCCATTACTCGTTATTACCTCGTCATTATGATTATTTCTTATATTTATTGTGATATTATCTTCTTTAGGAAGGAGTAACAAATAAGTAAATATATTAAACAATAAATAAAGAAATGGTTAATCAAATAAATGCACAAAAATAGATGGATAATAAGAGGAAGGAAGAACGAAAGGTCAAATGAAGGTAGGGAGAGAAAATGATGGAAACGAAAAATGAGAAGAGAAAATAGCATAATAAAAGTTCGGGAAGAGAAAAGCAGAGAAGAAAAGATTACAAGAATAAAAATTAATCTAAAGATATTAGAGTAGTGAAAAAGAGAAAATTAGAGAAGGAGAAACAAGGAAAAAGAAAAAAAAATAGAATAAGAAGAATGAGTGAAGATGAGAAGGTGATAGGAAATATAACAAGGGAGAGGAAATAGGAAAAGACAAAATATAAAATACAGAAATGGACGAAGAAGAAGAAGAAGAGAGAGAGAGAGAGAGAGAGAGAGAGAGAGAGAGAGAGAGAGAGAGAGAGAGAGAGAGAGAGAGAGAGAGAGAGAGAGAGAGAGAAATCGAAAGCGAAAGCGAAAGAGAGATTGATGTAGAGGCATTGATAGATGAGATAAATAGAATGAACAGATAAATATAAAAAGATAGAGCTTTGCACACACGCTGCCTTCTCCCTTCGTCAGCATAGAGAAAAAGATCAAAGGGTCACGCAGCATAACGGGAAGGAGAGTAGCATACAAAAATGTAATGTATGACAACGAAAAAAGTAAAAAAAAAAGAAGAAAAAAAAGTGAAATTATGATATATAAAAACAGAAACAAACAAAAAATGGCGAATAAGATAATAAAGACTGAAAACCGAAATAAATTATATAAGTAATATATTTACTTATGTGTTTATTCATCCATTTAGAAAAAAAAAAAAACTAGAAAGGAACCTGGAAAAGGCAACGATACAGACTGAGGAACTTTTTTTTCCCTAGTGGAGGATCTAATGCTTGGCCTCCTTTGACTCGGAAATGTTTATGAATGTTTTAAGTCGTCCGGAGCTTTGGCCGAGCGAGGAATGCCTGAAGTGTATCGGGCTATTCAAACGATGTTATTTAGGAAACATTGATGAAGAAAAATATGAAAAAAGTAAGAGAGAGAGAGATGGAAGGAAGGCAGGCAGGCATTCAAGAGAGAAGGAGAGAGAGAGGGGGAAGCAAGGAAAGAAGGAGGGAAGGCATTCAAGAGAGAGAGAAAAAAAAAAAAGATACATACAAAAAGAGACAAACCGTGTGGACAGAGTCAAATAGATAACAAAAGTGAGAAAGAAATTTCAAATGCTGGATATCCGCTCATAAATCCTAGTCAACAAACCTGAATATATCGTCAGACGAAGAAGTAAACAAATTTCACAGTACAGTACAGAGACATAAAAAGAGGGAAAGAAAAACCCGACAAGCAAACTATTCCAAACACAAGACATTTACCGCCAAGTGAGTATCATTTCCCGACAGGGACTGCATAGCATAATACAATACAAAACGAAATGATGTTCATGACCGTTTATGACCTCGATTGGATGTCATTCTTCCCTTCAATTAAGGTCATTCTCATCCATAATGAACTCTTTATTTATAACCATAACGAATGGCTTTCGTAGAATCGACTAACTGCTCTCTTTCCCTCTCCCTCACTCTCTCTTATTCTTACTCTCTCCCTCATCCTCTTACCTCTTTTACTCTCTCCCCCCTCCCTCTCCCATTATATGATTCTATCTTTCTTACTCTCTCCCTCTCCCTCTCCATTTCCCTCACTCTATCTTATTCTTTCTCTCTCCTCCCTCATCCTCTACCCCAACCTCTAGAATTCCCTCCCTCACCCTCCCTCTCCATCTACCTCTCTTACTCCCCCCCCCCCCCCTCTCTCTCATTATATAACTCTACCTCTCTTACTTTCTCACTCTCTTATTCTTACTCTCTCCCTCTCCCTCACTCTCTCTTATTCTTACTCTCTCCTTCACCCTAACCCTCACCCTCTATCCCAACCTCTCTTAACCCCTCTCACACCCTCCATCTCCCTCTACCTATCTTACTCATTCATTCACATTCTCTTATTCTCTGCCTCTACCTCACACTCTCGTATCTCCTCCCTCCCTCTCCCTCTACCTCTCTTACTCTCTCCCTCACCCTCTTATTCTCTCCCTCTTCCTCTCTCTCGTTAAATTGACTAAGAGGCAAATAAGGTGATAAAAGTCTGTTGCTGATAAACTTTGATATTATTATCATAGTCATAAGTAACGTCCAATTCATAATGTCGTGTGTAAACAATATCGATGAATATGAATAAACTCATATTGTCATTTCTATTTTGAAAATGTATTTGATATTGTCATGAATAACCAATATGTGACATGAGCATACAATTACATAAATTTATATTTGCCTGTATCATATTCTATTTTTTTCTCGTTTGTAGTCTACAGTATTGTTTCTGTAAAATATATCATATAAACCTTTGACGAAAAGCAACAAAATCTAGATCATAACAAAAAAAAAAACAAGAAAGGAAAAAAAAGATGGGTCACTCATATCTAACGAAAAAAAGTTCTAGACATGATTTTCATGACGATATATGGAGAAATTTTCCCTATCTGAGAGTCTCGTGAAAGAGCTTCTTACCGGTCTTTGGAAACTTTAAGATCTGGACTTACATTCCTTAAGGTCAACACACACACACACACACACACACACACACACACACACACACACACACACACACACACACACACACACACACACACACACACACACACACACATACGTGTGACTGGTTGTGTGTATATTGATTTTTTAAGGGAGGAGAGAGGTATAGAATTTAAAGGAGGGAGAGAGTCAGAGTGTGAAACGGAGGAGGGCGAGAGGAGAAAGGGGAGGATGAGGAAGGGAGATACAGACAGAGAGGGGGGAGAGAAAGAAAGTAAGAAAGAGAGAGAGAGGGGGGGGGAGGAGAAGGATCAGGAGAGAGAGAGAGAGAGAGAGAGAGAGAGAGGGGGGGGGAGATAGAGAGAGAGAGAGAGAGTGGGGGGGGAGAGGGGAGGAGGGAGAAAGAGAGAGAGAGAGAGTGGGGGGGGGGGAGATAATAGCAATTTACGAGATGAGATTTTTTATAGCGTCCTAGAGAAAAGGAAATTGCATATTTAAAGACTTTATAAAATCAAGTGTGCGTGAGTTATATTTATGTCCACATTATCCCCTCATGAAAAAAAGATTGTTTTAACTCATGACTTAAATACCTAGGCTCCAAATTTATTCCAAGATAATTCTTTTCTTAAGAATCAGAAAAGAAATGATAAGACTATAACTAATAATACTAGTAAAGATGATTTTGTTATTTCACCTTTTTTCTTTATTTTCTTTTTCACTTTTTTTTTATGAAATTTCTCCATTTTCTGTTTACTTTCTAATCATTTCCCACTTTTTCATAGACTATTTCTTTACCTTTACGTAATAAATTATCCCCTCTTTTCCTTTTTCCATGAGTTTTGTCTTACTTTTCCCTTCGTTCGTAGACTTCCCACCTTCTTTGTCCATCATTTTCCCTCTTTTCTCATTCATTTCCCTCCTTATCTCTTATTCCATAGTTTTTATAAATTCCTCACACCTTTTTCCCATCATTTTAATAAATCCTCCTTTTTTCTCCTTTTTCCCTTATCAATGATTATTTAATTACTTTGTCTCACCTTTTTAATCACTGCCCCCGCCCCTACCCTCCTAGCCTCTTTCCTCCCCTGCTCTTTTCACTAATTACCTACTATTTTCATAATTGTTTCCCCCTTTCCCCCATTTCCTTAACAATAAGTACTCACCCGTTTCTTCTCCTTCCTCTCCTTTCCTTTTCATCCCACACCCTTTTCTCAAGAACATTGAAATTCTCAGAAGACAGCCATTTTTGCGTGTATGTTATTTTATAGTTGTTTATTACTCTGCCTAAATAAACATTTTCTTTTTTTAATTTCAACTGTCGATCGTGTTTGAAATGACCTGATCGTCATTATGATCAATTGATCACCATTAAAATCATATGCAGATCATTATAATAACTAAATCATTATAATGATTGAATCATCTTTATGGTATTTGCACCATAATTGCAATAATTGAATCATCATTAAAATAAATTCACACGTCATCAAAATCATTCACACATGACCATAACTTCAATAATCTTTCCAATCACTTAACCCTCCTCCATCATCTAATCACGGTCCGTCTTACCCCCGCAGGCTGACCTATCCTGCCGCAATACCCTGGCCAACGTGGGCACAATCTACACGCAGACGAACCACGTGACCCTCCGTTACGTCACCGACCAGTGGGGACCGAAAGAAAACGGGTTCAAGCTCCTCATCACAGCCTTCAAGGATAAAAGTAAGTGATCTGATTGGTCGGGTAAAAGAAAGCGATCTGATTGGTCGGGTAAAAGAAAGCGGTCTGATTGGTCGGGTAAAAGAAAGTGATCTGATTGGTCGGATAACAAATACCGATCTGATTGGTCGGGTAAAAGAAAGCGATCTGATTGGTCGGGTAAAAGAAAGCGATCTGATTGTTGTATGGATGCTTTTGTTTTTGTTTTGTTATATTGTTATTATGATTATTTTAATTATTATTGTTGGAAGTGGTTGTGTTAATATTGTTCTTTTTATTATAATTATTGTTATTGTTGTGATTATTAATGCCATTATCATTATTGTTATTATTACTATTATTTTTATTATTATTATTATTATAATTATTATTATTATTATTATTATTATCATTATCGTTACTATCATTATTATTGTCTTTGTTATTATTGTTATGGTAAGTTGTGTTATTGTTGTTATTATTATAACTATTATTGTATTTATTATAACTTATTAATATTATTATTATAACTATTATTATTATTATATCAATATTGTTATCATTAGTAGGAGTATTACTATTGTTACTATCATTACTACTTCTATTATTATCATTATTATTATTGTCAATATAACCATTATCCTTGTTATTATCCTTGTTATTATTGTTATTATTATAGAGTTAGAAATGACGTAAGGAACACAAATTTCATCTATTTATTTTGTCGTTGTTACTCTTGCGATATCTGAAGAGGACTGTATTTCATCTCGAAACATTGGTGAATTTTCTTTCTGTTGTTAGTCTATTTCCTATTCGAAAAAACGTATGGACGAAAGGGGGTGAAATGATGGGAAGGCTAGTTTGTTTGTTTGTTTGAGTGTGGGTATATGTGTTTGTTTGTGTGTATGTTTTTTTGTTTTTTTTTGAGTGTGTATGTTTGTATGTATGTATGTGTGTATGTTTGTTTGTGTGTGTGTGTATGTTTGTTTGTGTGTGTGTGTATGTATGTATGTATGTATGTATGTGCATGCGTGCGCGTATGTACGTATTTGAATGCGACTTGTGTAAACATACACAATGCCGCACACGTATACGTGTCAGTATGTATTTCAGCCCCCCCCCCCAAAAAAAAAAAAAAAAAAAAAAAAAAAAAAAAAAAAAAAAAAAAAAACGAGCGCAGCTTGGGGTTGTATTAAAAACTTTTTTTCGAACGGTTTTGGTTATGAGTTTCGTCGAAGACCTCGTTCCAGATGGATGAATCCTCGAAAGAATTTTGGATATACACGATGGTTGGTAAAAAAAAAAGAAAAAAAAAAAGACTTACTCGTAATACGTTGGGAGATATATTGGCAAGGCTCTCTATCGGGAGCCGTATCGAATATTCAGAAGTTGTGACACTGATGCGTATCATGAGATATTTAGTTTCATCATTCGCGGTCTCTTGGAAGGATGGAAGGGCGGACGCATATCGAGGGCGATTCGGGGGTTGATAGCGAGGCAGGTGTAATTTGGAAGGAAGGGGGCTGGGAGATTGGGGGAAGGGAGGGGGGAGGGGAGGGGAGTTGATGTGATATGATATGATATGATAGGAGGAGAGGAGAGGAAAGTAGGTAGGCAGAGGGAATAGAAGGAAAGGATAGAGATGGAGGGGAGGGAGAGGGGAGCAAGGTAGGTAGGTAAAGGGAAAGGTAGAGAAGGATAGAAGAGGAGGGGAGGATAGAAAGGGAGGGGAACATAGAAAGAGAGGGAAGGATTGAAGGGGAAGGGAGGAAGAGAATAGAAAGGGAGGGGAGGAAGGCGAGGGAGGCAGGCAGATAGAAAAGGAGGGGAGGAAGAGAGAGGAGGGATAGGAAAGGAGATGGAATGAGAGATAGGGAAGGAAAGAAATAGAGAGCGAAAGAGAATGAGAGATAGGGAAAGAGAGAGAGGTAAAGGGAAAAGAGGGAGGGATAGAGAGGGGGGAAGGAAGAAATAGAAAGAAAGAGAGGGAGATAGAACGTGAGATTAAGGAAGGAGGAATAGAAAAAAGTGGAGGAGAGAGAATGAGGGAGACAGAGAGGGACAGAAAAAGGGCGATCTAAGGGAATTAGGGATATAAAGAGCGGGAGGGAGGGAGAGAGATAAGGGAAGAGAGGATGAGAGATAGGGAAGGGGAATAGAAAGAGAGGGAAGAGGAAAAAATGAGAGGTCGGGAAGGAAGGAGTTCGATTGGGGAGGACGGAGATAGAGATGGAGAGAAAGAGGGGGAATGGAGGGAGAGAGAGAAAGGGAAGGGAGAGAAAAATAGAAAGCGAGGAAAGAAGAGAGAACGAAAGATAGTAAGGAGTGAGGTTGAGAGGGAAGGGGCGAGAGGGAGAGGGAGAAGGAGAGAGAGAGAGAGTCAGACTTTCCAACAGAGACGTCAGCAAGTAAAAGTTAATATGAAACGATAGAAACCTTTTCTCTCCTCTTCTTTTTTTCTGTCTCCAGCAACACAGAGATGACACGATATGAAATTGCGAAATGACGTCACAAAAGTTTTGACTTCTTTATCATTTTCTTTAGATCTTTTTTGAGCTTCGTTTTTATCAAGAAAAGAGGCACTGCAATTCACTTTTTCTTTCTCCGGTTACAAGTAACTCTCGGTGTTGTTGAGTAAGACCCTCGGCATTCTTCACGAAAGGGATATTCATGATCATTCAAAGGCTTTTCATGACCGCCATGCAGCTTTAGGGTGAGATGGAGAGCTAAGCTTCCGAATACTGTACTATGCGAGAGAGCCTTTGTGAGTCAGTCGTACAAACACGTAATAACAGACATAGATGCACGGGCACATGCAAGTGTATACATAAAGACAAAAATAGGCAAGTACGGGTATATTACTAAAGCTAAGAGTAATATAAAAGCTGATCCCGCAAAGGCACAAATGCGCTAACAAAGATAAGTGGTGAACAGATACACAAACCGGTTCACTACCTTCCTCCTTCCTCTTCAATTACTCACTTCCCCATCTCATTCTAGTCGCGGCCTTACTCTCTATAAATATATATACATATATATAAATATCACACGCACATGCATACTCCATTGATTTAATGTGACTGGAAGCATTCTCAAGGAATTATCATCCTTTCGGCCATGTCCACGCCCACTATCGCTCGTTCTTCACCCTATCCTCCCCCTTCCTCAACTCCCACATAGCCAATTCCCTTGTCTTCCCCTCCCACACGCGGCAGCCCGAGGACACTTGCATAATGCACACTCACCTCAATGGCCACATTTCCCTCCAAAAAGTTTATTTCCAGGTGTTTCGTCCCTCGGTAATTAAGTCACTCTACCTGGGACTTCTTATTTATCTTGGCTGACTGATGACTTAAGGAAAGACTTCCGCTGACGAGGTGTCTGAATGTTGTCTGACAGTACGAAAAGGCGAAGAGGTGGGAGAAGGAGAGAGACGGTCGAGAGAGAGAGAGGGGTAAAGGACGTGGGATATTGAGATATAGAAACACTGACAAAGAGACGGGCAGAGAGAGGTACCAAAAGAGAGAAAAAAAAACAACAACTAAAAAACAACAAGACACGCCGTCAAAAAATATAAAAGACAGTGAAAAAAAAAACACGTCAGACTCAAACTGTAACTCACAAAAGCCAAAATCCGCTCGCGTGTTAGAGGGACTGATGCCTCGTACAAATTTTATGAATGAAAGCGAAAGTATCTACACCCTGCCATTCATCATCTTCAGCGATGACGTCACGGCGATGGAAGCACGTGATTGGCAGCTTCGGAAGTCAGCTTTGATTCCGCTCGGTTCCTGACACCAAGTAATTAGGACTGGTCGATAGGAGGGGGAGGAAAGGAGAGGAGGCGGGGAGGGGGAAGGAAGGGGAGAGTGATGGTGGAGGGAGAGAGAGAAAGAGGAAAACATGGGAAAAAAAGAAGAGAGGAGGGAAGAGGGAGGGAAGAGGAGGGGAAGGAAGGGGAAAGAAAAGGAGAGAGGGGAGGGAGTGGTGAGGGAAGGATCGGGAAGGACGGAGGGGGAAAAGGAGAGGAGAGGGAGAAAGTAGAATATAAAAAAGAGAGGAGAAAAGAGGAAAGAGAAAAAGTACAAGAGTGAAGAAGAGAGGAAAGAGAAAGAACGGAAGAGGAGAGAAGAGGAAAACACGAAAGGGATAGAAGAGAAAAAACAAAACAAAAAGGAAATAAGAATAACTAGAAATAAAAAAAGGCAAAGGAAGAGGAAGAGGGAGACACGGAGAAAGACACTTTTAGGATTGTAAGAGATGCCTGTGGGTCGGATGCTGGGGTGAGAGGGGGAGGGATAAGGGTGATAGATAAAGGAGAGGGGGGGGGGCAGCATTGTATTATTGAAAATGAAAACGAAAAAGTAATGATTATAATAATGATGATTCTCGAGATAAAAACGATAAGGAATTTTACCCCGAGGGATTTTTTTTGTCGTGTTCAGAAATTAATTAAGTTTAAACGATGCAGAAAATATAATCATAGTTTGGATATGAAGGAATGGGATTAGAGAATCATCTTTCTATTATAAATGAATTGGTGTTATTTTGTTTAATGATAATGATGATAATGATGGTGAAATTGATGATGGTGACTTGGATGATTATGATGATGATACTAATACTACTAATGAAAATAATGTTGATAATGATGATGATCATGGCGGTGATAGTAATATGGTAATGAGGATAACAATAATGACGTTAAAAATGATATTCAAAAGATAATGATCGCTATTATGGCCATTTCAGCACCAAATTAGGTATTAGTAAATATAGAAACAAAAATAGAACTCCCAATAAAGATAGAAGTAAATTATATTCAGTCTATTCTCAATTCCCGGAGAGTTAAGCGATAATGATAATGATAAAAATGAGAATAATAATAATGATAATAGTAATAATGGTACCAATGATAATTATAATATTAATTATAACAATAAACAATAACATTGGTAATGAAAATAAAGATAAAGCCAAACTAAAAACCAACGACAACAAGTTCACAAGAAACATTCTATAAAAAACAGACACGTTCACTGCAATGGCTTTGAGGATTTGGGTTACGAGTGTGATAAGCATTCAAGAAGAGAGGAACTGGCATAGAATAACGAGAGGAGATAAGCAGATACGGAGAAGGAATAAGAGACATTGTGATGATAGTGAAAAGAAGTTGTAAGGTGAATTAGGGTGGATATGGTTAACTATTATGTTTTTTTTTTTTATTTATTTATTTATTTTTTTTTTTTTTTTTTTTTTTTTTTTGGTGGACTATTGTGGGATGGTGTTTTTTGGTAATGGGAGTAAGTGTAGTGATGGTGGTGGTAATCATGCAGCGATGGTGAGGATAATGTTAATGATAATGTTAATATGGTGATGGTAGTAGTAGTAGTAGTGGTAGTAGTAACATTAGTTGAAACAATAATAATAATGGTAACACTGATAGTGATGGTGATGGTGATAATTATAAAGATAAAGAAAATAACGATAATAATAATAATGATAACAATAATAATATTATTAATTATGACAATAATAGTATTAGTGATGAGGAAAATAATAGTAATGACAATAATAGTAAGGATAATTATAATGATAATAGTAATAATAACAATAACAATAAC
>BOPN01001364.1:246486-261486 GCA_017312705.2 Penaeus japonicus
CATAATAGAAATATGAAACCAAAAAAATAACGAATACAAAGACAGTAATAAAGAGGCTTAAAAAGAAAAAAAGAGAAAGTATAGCAGGAGAAGAAAAAAAGGAAGAAGAGAAGGAGAAGAAGGGAAGGAGGAGGAGGAAAGGGGAGAGAGGAGAAGAAGAGAGAAGGTGAGGAGGAGGGGAGCTGGAGCAGGGAGAGGAGGAGAAGGAGAAGAAAAATAGAGAATAGTAGAAAAGAGAAGAAAAAGCAAGAATAGCAGAAAATGATAGGAATAAGGAAAAAATGATATGGAAAAGAAACACTGGAAGAAAAAATAAAATAAAAATGTGTGTGTGTGTATGTATGTATGTATGTATGCATGTGTATATGTGAGAGAGGGAGAGAGGGAAGGTGAAACTTTAAAGAGGGAGAGAGAAAAGAAGTAAAAGGTAGAAGGTAGGAAGAAGACAGGGTGAAGGAAGGATAGAGAAGAAGAACGAGACGGGAGGGGGGAGTTAAGGCAGGAGAAAAAGGGATGATGTAAGGAGAAAGATAGGGGATGGAAGGAAGGAAAGAAAAGAAGAAAGAGGTAGAGGAAGAACAAAGGAGAATAGGAGGAGAACGAGGAAGCATGTTAAAACAGGGAGAGATAGAGGGATGGGAATAAGGAATGAAGAAAGAGAGGGAGAATACTAGTAGAAGTAGAGAGAAATAGAGGGAAGGAGGAAAGAAAGGAAGTAAGAAGTATAGGGAGCAAAGAAGATAGAGCAATTTAACGATTATAATGATAATAACAGTAATAATGATGATGATGTTGATAATAATGATAATGATAATAGTAATCATACCAATGATTGTGATGATGATGATAGTAATGTTCATGATAGTAGTAGTAAAAATTATGATAGTATTAATAGCAATGATGATGAGGATAACAAACAATAATAGATAAACAAATGAGGAAATAAACCGAGCGATTTCCTCCTAAGACCCCAACCTCCCGACGAGCCAAGGCAAAGCAATAGTAGCAAGAGATAGCCTTTTGATGTGCAACGACATCTCAGGTTTCCCTTTGATCCGCTCGCCCGGGATGGCAGTACAGGAGGATGCGCTCCCCTGATTCGTTTCTTGGAGGGAAGGGAAGAAGAGAGGAGGAGAAAGATGGTGAGGATGATGATAAAGAAGGAGGAGGACGAGGAGGAAGATGACGATGACGATAAAGAAGGAGGAGGAAGATGATGATGATGATGATAAAGAAGTAGGAGGAGGAAAATTATGATGATGATAAAGAAAGAAGTGATAAAGAAGGAGGAAGAGGAGGAAGATGATGCTAAAGAAGGAAGAGGAGGAAGAAGATGATGATAAAGGAGGAGAAGGAAGAAGAGGATAATGATGAAGAAGGAGGAGGAAGAAGGTGATAATAAATAGGAAGGAGGTGGAGATAGAAGATGATGATAAAGGAGGAAGAGGATAATAAAGAAATAGGAGGAAGAAGAGCGAGAAGAAATTAAAGATGATGAAAATGAAGATGGTCAAGAGGAAGGAAGAGGAAGAAGAAGAACGAGAAAAAAAATGAGGAAAAGGAAGGAGGAGGAAGAAGAATGAGAAGAAAAATAATAATAAGAAGCTGCCGAGGAAGAAGAGGAAAGAAAGATAATGTCGAATGAAGAAGAAAAAACAAAGATGGAAATGATTGGTGTATTGATTAATATATTTGATTGGTGTTGTTTTCTTGATGGTTGATGCGATCTCATAACTTATGTTTTCTTTTTAAGGAAGAAAATATTAAAGAAGAAAACAAAAACAGAAGGATGATAAAAAAGAAAATGTTTAGTATGAGGAAAAGTAATGTTTTTTTATTGCTTTTGTCGACTGGTTTGCTGTGTTCTCGTGACTCGTTCTTTTTAAGAAATATAAAAAAGAAAGAAATTAAAGAGTTATTGAAGAAAATGATAATGAATAAGAAATAAAAATAAGGAGAGATTTCATCAAGAATATTACCAAAAAAATAGTATATGGAATGATTTATGTTTTTGTTGCTGTTGTGGTAGATTTGTTGATCGCTCTTTTCTTCTTATATTAGTTTATGAACTGTTCTTTTTTTCTTTTTAAATATGTCACTTTACATACCTGTCAATTTAGTTATATGCTATTGGTTATTTACTCTAACCTGTTCCTTTACGACTTGATTGAATTAACTATGGGATCGTTCAACCATTATTCACCCATGCGTTTACTTATGGGTAACATATTTGCTTATCCTGTTTGTGTGTGTGTGTGTATATATATATATACATATATATATATATATATATATATATATATATATATATATATATATATTTGTGTGGGTATGGGTGTGTAGGTGTTGCTTACTCAACATTTCTAAAATGAATCATCCTATACCGTCTCATAGCAAAGTGTAACGGACATTTGCTGTTGCATGAGATTTCCTCCTTTCACTTGTTTTAACATGGTTGTATACCAGTTATGTGCCTGTGGCCGTTTGGAATTCGAAAAAGAGAGAAATTTTATATCTGATTTTTTGCCACGTTTAATGTTTTATGTTATAAGGACAATGATAGCACTTTATAAAATGCATTTAAGACACAGAGTCACATTATTAACAAGATATCATAAGTCGATTCTATTTACATGGCATATAATGATTTCAAGCGAAATAACCGCATTAACTTTTTACAACGCACAATTATAGTGCATATCAAAGCAGATGGACTAAAAATAACCAACACAATAAACTACGCCTTTTGGTTGACATATATTACATACAAAATCACACAACCACACATATATTTATTATTGAATTTATCATTATAAACACATATCTTGTATTGTTTTCGAAATTACAAGTCCAATATGCATCACATTATTTATATACACACAGCATTACGACACAGATAATATTCATTAATTATTTCTTACAGATATCATCTTTAAAATCATACAAATCCAATAGACTTCACATCATACATAAACATTTTCAGATCTCACAACCACATTATATGTATACAGAATTGCGACACATAGATAACTCAAGATGCTGACGAACCATAAACCTAAGTTGGAGAAGGTGTCTATAGCATGCAACGTCTTAGGCAAGTTTCAAAGGACTTAAAGGTGCCCGCTTGAGCTTCTTGTCTGCTATCGGTAAGGCGTCTTCGGGAAGGTGGGGAAAGTGGGGACGGGGGTAGTGGGAAAGAGGGAGGCGGAGGGATAATAATAATAATAATAATAATGATAATAATAATAATAATAATAGGTAGGGGAAGGAAGGGGAGAATGGGAGGGAAGGAAGGAGAGATTGAGAGAGAGAGAGGGGGGGGGGGGGGGATGATGGGCCGAAGAGAGAGGAGAGAATAGAAAGGGGATGATGACTCGACTTTCTGTATGTGTCTGGCAGTGACACAGGTACTTGGGAGGAAGGAGGAAATTAGTAAATGAGGAAAAAAGAGGAGGGGAGGGGGAAGAAGAAGAGTACGAGGTAAAAAGAAGGAGAGAGAGACAAAAGCAGGCAGAGGTAGAGGCAGACGGCGAGAAAACCAAATCCACACATTCAAGTGCAAACTCCCAGACTTTCCAGCGTATACGAAACAGCGCCGCCAGCTGGACTCGCTCGAATAGATAGTGAATGCGGTTCGAAGTTCTTACTGTTGCGAATAAGCGCCTGAATCCCTTTCCATCAGCCATCACGGCGAGAGGCTTCGAGCTTGAGTCGAGAAAAGGGTTCGAATCGGCTCTTGGGAGTTTTTTTGGCGCGGGAATGGACTGGTTCTAGTTTCGTGTTTGTGTGCCGGTTTATCTGTTTCTCATATTTATATTTATATCTTATATTTTATATTTCTTCCTATCTTTCTCTCTTTTTCATTTTTTTCTTTTACTTCTTCCTTTTCCTCCTCCCCCTCCTCCTACTGCTCCTGCTCTTCTTCTCCTCCTTCTTCTTCTTCTTCTTCTTCTTCTCCTTCTCCTCCCCCTCCCCCTCCCCCTCCTCCTCCTCCTCCTCCTCCTCCTCCTCCTCCTCCTCCTCCTCCTCCTCCTCCTCCTCCTCCTCCTCCTCCTCCTCCTCCTCCCCTCCTCCTCCTCCTGCTGCTACTCTCACTTCTTTCTCTCCGCCTCCACTCTCATTTTTAGACAACGTCATATGCAGTATTCCTTATCGATTTATCTTTAACATACAATAAGTCTCTCCCCCAGCATATGTGTTGGCAGAACAAGTAATAATAATGGTAATAAAGAACAATTATATTTTCTATGGTACATACACATTGTAATGAATAATGTAAGAGTAAAACAAATGAATGAAGAATGACGCATTGATCCTTAGATAAATACAATTATAGGAGTAGAATAAATAAGCAAACTGAAATAAACATTACAAATATTAACTAAAAGCTCAAAACCACACTAAGCCAACCATTCAAACGGCCACCACAGTGACGTAGGCCTATTCTTTGTAGGCCTTAACACGCTACCCTCTCTCCTCTTTATACATTCCCTCTTGTTCCCCATCCCTCTCTCCTCCCTCCTACCCCTCCCCCCTACTCAAATACAATCATCTGTTACTGAATGAGTGTGTGAGTATGTTGGACGTGTATTACATCCCGATATTTACACATCTGGAGATCCATTTCACCTTCTTTGGATCAAATTACATTCATATTCTTCCGAAGTACAGTCTTCTGTGATTAACAGTATAGGTATCGGATATGTACTACAGTCTTCTATATCTACCTATTTAGATCTATTAAATTTCCACTTCTTTGGCTTAATCTTTTTTAATCTAATTTTTCTATTTTCGTCTGAGCTTATCAATTTTCGTCTCTGTCGGGTCCATTTTTATCTACTGTTCCTCGGTTGAATCTTTTATCCCTGAAATTGACGGTTGTCCATTGAAAGTAGGGTAGGGGAAGGGGAGGAGGAGAAGAAGAAGGAAAGAAGGAGAAGAAGGGGAAATGAGATAGAAAGAAAATGAATTAGAAAAGGGAAGTGAGATTTGAAAAAAAGGAATTTCGGAGTTAGAGCTCGGGACAGAAAGGATAGTTGTAAGTACTCATTCTCTCTCTCTCTCTCTCTCTCTCTCTCTCTCTCTCTCTCTCTCTCTCTCTCTCTCTCTCTCTCTCTCTCTCTCTCTCTCTCTCTCTCAAATTATGTTTGAATTTAGGAACTCGAAGCAGAAGATAAATGAAGCAGCTTAGGAACTCGCCTCAGGAACTTGAATGGGGAATTTTCAAAGGAGAGATTCAAAGTATGAATTGAATTTACTTAAGGAAAAAATTCAAAGTAGGAATTAAATATAGAGACTTCAGGAAGGAATTCAAAGTAGAAGTCCAAAGCTTTGGACTAAAACTAAGAATTCAAAGCAGGTATCGGAAAAAACAAGAGATCGAAACAGAAAGGAATCTAAAGTAGGAATTTAAAGCTGAGAGTGAAAGTAGGAATTGGAAACACGAGAGCTCGAAACAAAAAGGAATTCTTAGCTGGAATTCAAAGCAGGAACTCGTTACAAGGAATTCAATGCAACGATTCGAAAGAGAAAGGGAGAGTGAGTGAGTGGAACATGGAGTACGAAGAAGGATCCCGAAGCAGGTAGGATTTCTAAGCTTAGGTCTCGGAAGCAAGCTTGAGTGAAAGTTTTATCTCTAACATAGCTCAGAGGTCACGCACACACTTCCTCCAGGTTGTTTGGGAAATGGCTTGTATTCAGCAACTGTGTGAGATGTTTTTCTTTTTCTGTATATATTTTTACTGTCTTTTTTGTGTTTATATTTCTTTTGTTTGTGTTTTGGTGATTTGTTTTCATCTTATTTATTGTTGTTTATTTTTACTTTCTCTCTCTCTCTCTCTCTCTCTCTCTCTCTCTCTCTCTCTCTCTCTCTCTCTCTCTCTCTCTCTCTCTCTCTCTCTCTCTCTGTCCCTCCTTCTCCCTCCCCCTCCACCTCTCTCTCTCTCTCTCTCTCTCTCTCTCTCTCTCTCTCTCTCTCTCTCTCTCTCTCTCTCTCTCTCTCTCTCTCTCTCTCTCTCTCTCTCTCTCTCTCTCTCTCTCTCTCTCTCTGTCCCTCTGTCCCTCCGTCCCTCCTTCTCCCTCCCCCTCCACCTCTCTCTCTCTCTCTCTCTCTCTCTCTCTCTCTCTCTCTCTCTCTCTCTCTCTCTCTCTCTCTCTCTCCCTCTCCCTCTCCCTCCCCCCCCCCACACACACACACACACACACACACACACACACACACACACACACACACACACACACACACACACACACACACACACACACACACACACACACACACACACACACACACACACACACACACACACACACACACACACTGTCTCTCCCTCACTCCGTCTCTCTTCCTTCTCTCTCTCTCTCTCTCTCTCTCTCTCTCTCTCTCTCTCTCTCTCTCTCTGTCCCTCTGTCCCTCTGTCCCTCTGTCCCTCCGTCCCTCCTTTTCCCTCCACCTCTCTCTCTTTCTCTCTCTCTCTCTCTCTCTCTCTCTCTCTCTCTCTCTCTCTCTCTCTCTCTCTCTCTCTCTCTCTCTCTCTCTCTCTCTCTCCCCCTCTCCCTCTCCCTCGCTCACACACACACACACACACACACACACACACACACACACACACACACACACACACACACACACACACACACACACACACTGTGTCTCCCACACTCCGTCTCTCTTCCTTCTCTCTCTCTCTCTCTCTCTCTCTCTCTCTCTCTCTCTCTCTCTCTCTCTCTCTCTCTCTCTCTCCCTCCCTCTCCCTCTCCCTCTCCCTCTCTCCCCGTCTCTCTCCCTCCTTCCTACTCTCCAGGAGGAATTGGCTCCCCCCTTAAATCTGGCGGATAATTAACAATTTTAACCACTTCGTCTTGGGAAACGGGAAAGTTAGGGAGAAGAACCGACGATTGAATTGGGCGATAAAGAAAGGAGATAGAAAAAAAGGGGGAGGGGGGGGGAGAGGAGATGGGTGGAAGGAGGATTTTGGGATGGGTGGAGGGATTTTGCATGGGTGGTAGGAGGATTTTGGCATGGGTGGAAGGGGGATTTTGGAATGGGTGGTAGGAGGATTTTGGGATGGGTGGAAGGATGACTTCGGGATGGATGGAAGTAAGTGGAGAAAAGAATGCATTTAGGGTGGTTAGCAGGAAGGAAGATTTCAAGGAAAGGATAATATGGAATAGTGGAAGGAAGGAGGAGGAGGTGGGGAAGATGATTTTGGATGAACGGGAAAGAAAGGTTGACTGTAGGCTATTTTAGGATAAGAAATATCGTAGACCGGGGAATTAAAATGATAGTTTACGATGGATGGTGGTAGGTGGAGGAAATTGGGAAGGATCAATTATGATGAAATAAAAGACAGTAGAAGGATGTTTGAAGGGTAATTTAGGATGGATGGAATGGAGAAGTGCACAAGATCACTCGAGATGGTTGGAAGGGGGAAGGAAGGAAGGTTCAAGATAGAATAAAATATAACAAAGAGGTGGGAAGGATAATCTAGGATAAATAAGATAGTAAAAAGAATGAGAAATTATGATTTTGGTGGGAGGAAGGAGAAGGAGTCAGGAAGAAAATTTAGGATAAAAAAGATAATAGGAGAAGGGAGGAAGGATTATTATTATTTTTTTTTTTTTTAGGAGAAAGGAAGTTGAAAAGGATACCACAAGATAAAGAAGAGAGCAGAACGAGAATGGGTATGATATTTTAAGGATAAAGAAAATAGAAAGTGCGAAGTGAAACAATGAGTAAGTAACAAGGATAAAAAAGAGTAGAGAAAGTAGGGGAAGGAGGAAGAAAGATTAAGCAGAGAAGACAGGAATGGATACGGACAGAATGGTAGGAAGTGGAGAAATGGAGAAAGAGGAAAAGGTAGAGTGCTGAGAGAGAGAGAGAGAGAGAGAGAGAGAGAGAAAGGAGTTTGTGGGAGAATGGTAATTCTAATCATAATAATGATAGCAATAAAAATAGTAATAATAAAAATAATGATAATGATCATAACGATGATGATAATAATAAGAGTAATAATAGTAATGATAATTGTAATCACAATAGTAATGATGATAAAACACATGAAGAGATAAAGAATAAACGCAGAAAAGAAAAAGAATATCTCAGAAAGTTAAATAATAACTAACTAATGATAACAATGACAAAACGAAGATGTACACATAGACAAACAAGAAAACAAAGAACCAAAATCAAAGGACAAAAGAAGAGTAAAATAAGATAGAAGAAAATTAGAGAAGTAAAGACACCACAAAGCCGAACTACGAAACGGGAAACAGAATGAGAGAAAGAAAGGGAAACACGAGAACCATAGCACTGTGAATAGAGTAAAAAAGGGGAAAGCCCAATGTTACGAAAGGGGAAAACAGGAGGGGACAAATAGAAAGAGGGAGACAGGAAAATACAAAGTAGAGCGAGAGAGAAAAAAAGAAAGAGACATGTATCGATTAGGCATAGAGAAACTGAGAGTGTGGGTGTAATAAGCAAGAGACCGATAAATAGATAGATAAACAGCCAGACATAATGAAGCAAGCACGGTTAATAAATAGAAAGGGACAGTACGGAAAATCAGAGGGAGAGGACACCGAGAGAGAAAAAAAGGAGCCTAGTAAACAATAAAAAAAGAAATACATAGTGAACAGAACCATGAAGTCATGCGCACGAAATACTAACCAAATGGAAAAGGACACACACGCACACCACAGCAAACAAACAAGACAGAAGAGGACCCAAGCACAGTACAGTAGACGCGCCACAAGCGCCGACGGAAGCAAACGAGTCGTAGAAAGTGAAAGCAGCAGCGTGCCATCTGCTTGCAAATTAAGCAGCGTCCGCCGTGTGCTTGAATCGCGGCTCGTAATGTGCTTGAGAACGGGGAAGGAACTGCTATGCCTAGAGAAGGGAGAATTGACCAGGGAAAGGGAAAGGAGGAGGAGGAGGTGTAAAAGATGGAGGACAAGAAGAAATATTAAAAGAAAGAAGAGGGAAAGGGGAAGGTGGAGGATAAGAAGAAGAAATGATAAAATAATGAGAAGGAGGGGGAGTGGAGGAGGAGGAAAAGAAGTAGTAAAAGAAGGAAAAGGTGGAGGATAAGAAGAAATAATAAAATAATGAGGGGGAGTGGATGAGTAGGAAGAAAAGAAGAAATAGCAAAAGAAAAATAAGGAGGAGGGTTGGAGGAGAAGGAAAAGAAGAAGAAATAGTAAAAGGAAGAGGAGAAGGGGGGAGGGGAGGGGAGGGGAGGAGCTAAACAACTTTTGCGGCCGGATTTGCGGTTTAATTTAGAGGGTATTATACTCATATTAGCGAATCAGGCTTGAGAAAAGTGGGGGTAGGGGTAAGGGAGGAAGAAAGTTGTGGGAGGAGGGGAGGGAAGGATTTCGTCCACGAGACAGGGATTTTAGGAAGCAAAGGGGACGGGGGGGGGGGGGGGGGGGGCAGTAGGATATTCGTGTTATTTACTGAGAATCTTTTTTCATACATGTATATATGTACAAATGTGTGTATATGTATATATATATATATATATATATATATATACATATATACATATATATATATACATATATATACATTATATATATATACATTATATATATATATATATATATATATATATATATATATATATATATATATATATATGTATATGTATATGTATATGTACATATATATATATATATATACATATACATATATATATATATATATATATATATATATATATATATATATATATATATATATATATATATATACATACATATACATACATACATACATACATACATATATATATATATACATACATATATATATATATATATATATATATATATATATATATATATATATATATATATATATATATATATACACACACACACACACACACACACACACACACACACACACACACACACACACACACACACACACACACACACATCAGGGTTAGATAGAGACTGTTGTTTGGCCTTTACATTACCCGGTGAATTATTTATTGTATGAACCCTTTGTACCCATCTCCCAGCCTATCACATGTATTCATTGTATGTATAACGATTAAAAAAGGAAATACAAAATCTGCATCTGTATTGTGTATACTGTAAAAACAGATGTTCCTAGATTTATATTCGAAAGTTAAGTGGGTTATTCCTGATCTTATTAGAATCCTAGATAAAGTGGCACCTTTTACTTTGCAGTTGCTCATTATATATCCAAGTAACATAACTTTACAACTGTTTAAGATCATTGAATATTTTTCATGAAAATTCCACGTAATATTTATGACCTAATTTGTTACTTTAGCAATGATTTGTTTGCTGTAATTCATCAACTAGGTATTACCTCTAAGATTAATGTCATAAAATTCAGAATATACAATAACAGTATGCGCGCGCGCGTGTGTGTAATAATAATAATGATAATAATATCGGATTATCGTGATATCCCACATATACTTGAAATACCATGATTTATTTAAGATATACATAATCATCAAAATATTTTTTCCCCAATAAAACACGAAAAAACGTCAACGAAATTTGAAAGGAATTCATACGAGAATGTTGCGAGGAAAGAAAGGGCTACAAACGCTTACGCCACCAGCATTGGCAACGCTCACCGAAGATCTGAATCATCAAATTGGAATTTTGGTAAAAGACTGTCGACCTTGCTCCTTGTTAGCGCTGTGCTATATCAGAATCCTATTCAAAGCCGACCCTCTCACGCCTTATTGCTCCGCCATTTCACACTTAAAATACAAACGCGCGCACGTTCACGGACACGCACACAATCTCTCTCTCTCTCTCTCTCTCTCTCTCTCTCTCTCTCTCTCTCTCTCTCTCACCCTCTCCCTCTTCTTCTCTTCTCTTATTTTCTTCCCTCTCTCTCTCTCTTCCTCTCTCTCTCCTCTCCTCTCTCTCTCTCTCTCTCTGTTACTAAGCTTGAACAGTAGGACGTTGGAGTGAGGGCTGCTCCTCCGAGAAGGAGCGAGGCTCTCTACCACAATGTATGATTTGTCTCAGGATATGTGTGAATCGAATGTGCTTTCTATGACATGTGAGATGGTCTGGAAATGTGTGATGAAGAAGTGTTACATCAATACATAGCTCTTGCAAAGGGAAAGACAAACAACAATGGTATGTCAGGCGTGACAATAACAGAGTGTACATAGATATATAAATAAATTTATACGTATATATGTATGTATATATGTGCAGGTGGTAGAATATATATATATATATATATATATATATATATATATATATATATATATATATATATATATATATATATATATATGCCAACTAAAATGACATGAAAGACAAACAACTACATTAAGCTAGTGCATCATACAAGAATACTTTATAGCAAATGCATACAATTGTTACACAATATATTATTATTTCGGTTACACACACTCTCTCTCTCTATCTATCTCATCATTCATCTATCTCTATCTCTCTCTCCTTCTTCTTCTTCTTCTCTTTCTTCCCTTTCCTTCCCTGATGTAGCCACTCTCCCATTATCTCTTCTTTCCTTTTCTTTCTTACTCTCATTATCTATTTTCCTCACTTCCTCCTCGCATCTCATTCTCCTCGCTTCCTTCTCATCCCCACTTTTTTTATCCTCCCCTTCCATTCGCACTGTCTCAGTTATTAGCGGTCGCATTTCCACCTACTATCGTGTGTTCGTCGCTCAACCCTCATTTTCTATTACGTCATTTCTTTTCTTCTTCTCTCTTATATCATCGCCTCCCTCTTTTCTTCTGTGGGGAATAATAGCTCATACTCTGACATGTCTTCTGCCCTAAACTTTCCTTTTTCCTTTCAGTGTGTTCCATTCCAGTGTATTACTATTGTTTCATGCCTTGACATGAATATCATCCATGATCATCGCTTGATCATCATCATCATGATTCATCACATCAACATCATCATTGCTATCTTTTTTCTGTTATTTGTTTTATCTTCTCTCTCTCTCTCTCTCTCTCTCTCTCTCTCTCTCTCTCTCTCTCTCTCTCTCTCTCTCTCTCTCTCTCTCTCTCTCTCTCTCTCTCTCTCCCCCCCTCCCTCTCCCTCCTCCCACTCTCCCCATTCCCTCGCCGCGTTCCCCCTCCCCCTCCCCTCCCCTATTCCCCACCTCTTTTAAGACAATAACAGCTGTTCCCTGACACCCGGTCTTGCTGTCTCCTTCTATCTCTGTCTGCATCTTCTGACTTTGTTCGTTCCTTTTGGGGGATTATTTGTGTGCGGGAGGGGCGCTGTGTTTTGTTTCGTTTTTTTTTTTCTTTCCTTTTCTTTCTTTCTTCTATTGTTGGTTTTGTTGGCTCCATTCTTTTTGTTTTATTTTGTCTGTATTTTCTTTTCTTTGTTATGTGTTCTTTTGATGTCTTTCTTTTTTAGCAGTTCCTGTTTTTTTTTCTTTTTTTTCGTTTTTTGTTATTCATATGTCTCTATTTTTCCCGTTTATTCTTTTCTCATTCATGCACATGTTTTTCCTCCTCCACCCCCATCCCTCTCCTTTCTCCCTCTCCTCCTCCCCCCTTCTCCCTCCCTCCCTCCCATCCTTTCTCTCTCTCCTTCCCTCCCTCCCATCCTTTCTCTCTCTCTCCTTCCCTCACTCATCCATCCTTCACCTTTCACTCCTTCCCTCCTTCTTCTCCTCATCTCTTCATCTTCTCCTTCTTCTCCTCCTCCTCTGTCCCTCCCTCCCACTCTTTCCTCCTTTTTCATTCATGTTTCCAGTTCCCAGTTTCATAGTAAACAGAGGTACAAAGTAATAGAATAAGTCAGTGATAAATAAGATAGAGTGACAATCTTTTTTTTCTGAAAGTGAAATATCCGCAGAATTGATAAAGAAAGAGGGAAAGAGAGAGAGAGAGAGAGAGAGAGAGAGAGAGAGAGAGAGAGTGGGAGGCAGGAGGAGAGGGTGAGAGGGAGGATGGGAGTCAGGGAGTTAGGGAGGGACTGAGCGAGAGAGCGAAAGAGAGAGAGAAAAGGAAAGAGTGAGAGAAAGGGAAAGAGTGAGAGAAAGGGAAAGAGTGAGAGAAAGGGAAAGAGAGAGAGAAAGAGAAAGAAAGAAAGAAAGAAAAGAAGAGAAGAGATAGATAAAGAGAGACGCCGGGAGAAAATGGTGTAATAACAAAAATGGTATAATAACATAACAACAGCACCAACGATAAAAGGGCGTAAGCAACACCTCGCATGTAATGCCGACAGGGCGGGGTTCCTCATTAGGTCCCTTTAACTTCTCCAAGACGTAAGGCGAGCTTTGGCCGGAGGGGTATACCTTATCGCCTGTCCGCTACAGAACTTTGGCGAGTGGATATTCGAGTGCTTTATTTATTTATCTATTTATTTATTTTACTTTATTTTTGTACCGCAAAGTTACTAAGGAGTTGCGTTTTGAGAAGGGATGTATTAAATGCAGTTTGAGCTGCGTTTTGCCTCCTTCTCCCCCTCCCCCCTTGTTTTTTTCTCTCACCCTCTCTCTCTCTCTCTCTCTCTCTCTCTCTCTCTCTCTCTCTCTCTCTNCTCACACACACAAACACACACACACTCTCTCTCTCACACACATGCAAACACACACACACACACACACACTCTCTCTCTCTCTCTCTCTCTCTCTCTCTCTCTCTCTCTCTCTCTCTCTCTCTCTCTCTCTCTCTCTCTCTCTCTCTCTCTTTAACAGGTGGTAACGTGGCGTAGGCTGTGAAGATAACGGCAGAAACGGTTTTTATTGGTTTATTGCTAAGCTTGAACAGTAGGACGTTGGAGTGAGGGCTGCTCCTCCGAGAAGGAGCGAGGCTCTCTACCACAATGTATGATTTGTCTCAGGATATGTGTGAATCACGTGTTTTCTTATGACATGTGACATTTGGAATGTGATGAAGGAAGTGTTGCATCAATACATAGCTCTTGCAAAGGGAAAGACAAAACAACAATGGTATGTCAGGCGTGACAATAAGAGAGGGGTAGACAGATAGGTGAAGCAACGAGCGTACGTATATGTATGTATATATGTGCAGGTGGTAGAATATATATATATATATATATATATATATATATATATATATATATATATATATATATATATATATGCCAACTAAAATGACATGAAAGATACTAACTACATTGGCTAGTGCATCATACAGAATACTATAGCAAATGCATACAATTACAGCACACATAATGGTTATTTCTCGGTTACACACACTCTCTCTCTCTCTCTCTATCTATCTATCTATCTATCTATCTCTCTATCTCTCTCTCTCTCTCTCTCTCTCTCTCTCTCTCTCTCTCTCTCTCTCTCTCTCTCTCTCTCTCATAGCCACGTCCTTCCGCATTATCTCTCTTCTTTCCCTTTTCTTTCTTACTCTCATTATCTATTTTCCTCACTTCCTCCTCGCATCTCATTCTCCTCGCTTCCTTCTCATCCCCACTTTTTTTATCCTCCCCTTCCATTCGCACTGTCTCAGTTATTAGCGGTCGCATTTCCACCTACTATCGTGTGTTCGTCGCTCAACCCTCATTTTCTATTACGTCATTTCTTTTCTTCTTCTCTCTTATATCATCGCCTCCCCTTTTCTCTTGTGGGGGAACATGGCTCATATTTTAGATTAAGTACCTTCTGCCCTAAACTTTCCTTTTTCCTTTCAGTGTGTCTGGCTCCGTGTATTACTATTGTTATTATTATTATCATCATGATCATGATCATCATCATCATGATCATCATCATCAACATCATCATTGCTATCTTTTTCTGTTATTTGTTTTATCTTCTCTCTCTCTCTCTCTCTCTCTCTCTCTCTCTCTCTCTCTCTCTCTCTCTCTCTCTCTCTCTCTCTCTCTCTCTCCCCCTCCCTCTCCCTCTCTCCTCCCACTCTCCCCATTCCCTCGCCGCGTTCCCCCTCCCCCTCCCCTCCCCTATTCCCCACCTCTTGCAAGACAATAACAGCTGTTCCCTTGACACCTCGGTCTTGCTGTCTCCTTCTATCT
>BOPN01001364.1:303986-306703 GCA_017312705.2 Penaeus japonicus
GATTGGGTCATAATAACCATTGTTTTATGATTATAGTAACATTACTTATGCTAACACTCCAAGCTACCCCAACATAACCTCAGCTACTAGGATAATAGTTTCAATTTGTGTAAGTAACCCACTGTAACACAGAATACTTTATTAATATATGGTTTTCCTTGTTTCCCAAATAGAGAGTACAATGTGTAAAGTTATAACCAACATGATTCATAATTTTAGCCTCGTTTATAGATTTTACTATTCAAGAAAGTAATAATAATTTTTTGCAATACATTTTATATATCCAACAAGAAATAGGGTCTTACCTCCACTGTGAAGACTGATGTAACTAATACTAATAGCAATAGATAATAATTTTATGTTTTTTATTTGTAAGGCAATGTTTTTGTAATACAAGACTGAATGATGTGTTACAGGATGAAAAAGAAAAGAAAAAGTAATTACAGATGATTTTACTTCATTCAACATACAGTGTTTTGTGGCTTAACATTAGGTAATAGATGTATGTCATGTCCATTCATAAAAAAAAATATAAAAAATAACTTTTCATATCGTCCATTTTTTATATCCTGTATTTGTGTATTGCAAACAGAAACAAAGATTAAATATATGTTTACAAGATTAGATTGCAAAAGATATAAAGTAAAAAAAAAGGTTAATGTCTATTAACAAAACACTGTAATATGTTTATAGAAGGGCAGCAAAGCTCACCATATACAAAATAAGTTTATTGAAAGGTGAGATTTAATGAAAAGTTTTATCTTTTGTCAAACCTGTTTTGCACTTAGTGTTTTTTTTTTCTTTTTTTAGCCAAATGAATAAAAAAAAGTAAAAATGCTTTAGACTATGAAGTTTGACAGCTTATGGAGAGAAAAGAAATGTTTTGCGTATAGTGCATTGTATCAGACCAAAGAACGAAACAATTCAAGTAATTTACAACTAATTGTTTGGAAATGCATTTAAATGTATAGTCAATCCCAATATGCCTGTATGGTAATTCACTTTTTCTCTATTTCTCTAATTAAGATGCTGATTATGGTGTTCCTTTTTAACATCCTGTGATTCTGGGACAAGGCAGGATATTTCCTGTGGTTCTGGAACATCCCGCAACAGATGATATTTGTACTAACTAGTGTTATAGGGATTGCTAACACTGCATCATTATTATCATTATATAAGCTACCATTACCAACCACAGGTTGTGAGTACATGAAGGTAAACACAGCATATGAAAGCACAAAATACCAGGTAACCATGGTAAAACACTGTTAAAAGGATCAGATAAGATTAGATAAGATGAGTCAGCACTCATAGCTGACAGAGGCCGGGCCGCCTCGTGCATATAGCCCGGGCGAAGCGACGTCTTCGCAAATCTGTCTGAACTGAACTGAACTGTTAAAAGGCACTGAAGAGAACATTGACAACTAGGAAAAGAAGATATGCAGGAAAAATTTAGTGACAAGAAAAAAACAAAAAACAATTAAGAGTATAAAAAGATGACAAAAATACAATTTACAAACCAAAAGAAATCCTTGAAAAATTCAGAATTGGTCTGTCAAAGAGAAATGTAAAACTTGTTTGTCTTAACCTTAAATTTCTAAATACTGTCAAACTGTACTATATGCCACAGAAACTTGTTTCAGAACTTAATAATAGCTTGAATAAAATATCTTCAATAATGCCATGTATGATAATGTATAGGTGTCAGAGTACACTCAAAGAATTTCTAGTGATTCTCAGAGGAATATAGCGTGAGGGAGGTCGAGAATTTAAAAGATAATTGACATGCTTCATTTGTAGATTGTTTGTAGATCTGTAGATTGTTTGATTTGTAACTGATTTGATACAATATAGTACAATGAAACTAGGTCCTATTTATTAACTTGCAAACTAGTGGGATGATAGGTATATGGTGTGAGTAAATGAGCCAAAAAGGACTCAGGCATTTGGAATGGCAGTCTAAGTAAATTATTATGAAAAATAAACATGTTATGTTAATCCGTTGTGGACGGGGAATAGATTTGCTTGCCCATTCTCCGGGATGGGTTTTATTTCAGAGTGAGGCAGTTTTATGCAACATACCTTGACTTTTCCTACCATCTTACAGTGACTCATTGTAAAACTAGACTCATTTATGCGTTTTATTGTATCGAGAGACTTATATGTCATATCACAGGCTCTATCAATGCTGCAGTTGATTGAAATTGTAGTATAGGGTTTATATCAGCTCATTATTTTCTTTATACTCAGTGTGATAGAAGTATTGCTGTTTTATGGGAGGGCGAAAGGCAACTTTATTTTTTCATCTTCGTGTACTGTTATGAACGAATATGAAAAATATAACCATCTACAATGAAGATAACATGAACAGTTGGGGAAGAGGAAAGAAACCTGTGCTTATGACTGTGATTGCCACATTAAAAAGCATCCCATAGTGGCATAAGGACACATTGTAGGCACTGGGCATGGTTTGAGTCATCTTCCTCTTTTTGTTCTGCCTGCACATCTGTAAGGGCGAGTCTGCTCTCTAGTAAGCATATTATGTGCCCTTTTAAAATTACAGTAGATGGGTTGGTAGCGTGGGAAGATTTTACGGAAAAAACATGTTACATATGAAGAGGCTTTGCTTAATTAGGATCGTATAATTCACACAGGAAAATATAAGTTAGAACACTTTATTGATAGAGCACCACACAGGTTTGTACGTAACTTATCTT
>BOPN01001365.1:17500-25000 GCA_017312705.2 Penaeus japonicus
ATGTGAACACTTTAGGCGTTCAAAAAGGTCCAAAATCCAACACTCATGGGCGCTGCATCAGAGGAAGGGAATTCCACGCTCCCCGTTGCAAGGTTGCACGTTGCGGGACAGCCCTGGCGGCGTGGCGCTGCGATGAGAGATGCCCAATTCCACAAACAGACTTTCCGTTAATTCGAAATCGGTCGGGGGCGGGCGCGGGCGGGCATGAGCAGGGTGCACATTTTTCTTCTTCTTTCTCAACCTCATCTTACGAACATATATTTTAGTATATGTATATATTTTCGTATGTAAGTGTGTGTGTGTGTGTGTGTGTGTGTGTGTGTGTGTGTGTGTGTGTGTGTGTGTGTGTGTGTGTGTGTGTGTGTGTGTGTGTGTGTGTGTATGTGTGTGTGTGCATGCATATATATACTTATATATATATATATATATATATATATATATATATATATATATATATATACATATATATATATATATATACATATATATATATATATATATATATATATATATATATATATATGTATGTATGTATGTATGTATATATACAAACACACACACACAGAAACAAATGAGTGATCTCCCCAAAGCAAAAGCGCGCGCTTAGAGAATAGAGCCCTTCCCTAAAATTCACTCATAACCCCTTCGATCGTCAGCAAAGAAAGAAAAAAACGTATTTTTCCTTTTCCTCCTTCTCTTCTCCAACACAGGCGATAAAACGACCCCAGTAATTTCGAAGCACCGCTACGATCCCGTCCTCACTCCTCGGCCAAAAACGGCGCCACAAATCACCGATACTTATTTGCTTCTGACAACCTCTGCGATGCACACCGCGCGAGCGCCAGACTTTTGTTTTTCATCGCTATCGGTACATTCTCTTCTTCCTTTTATTCTTTACGATGAGATAAAGTTTGTGTGTAAGTTTGATTTCATTTGTTGACTTGAAAGATATTGCTCTTTTGTGTTTTTCTTTTTTTTTCCGGTAGTTATTTTATAGTACCTTTCGTTGTATATCATTCGAGATATATCGCCAATTGTACGGTGATTGCTTAAAGACTTCGGTTCATAAAAAACCCTGCAGGCAATACATAGAACCGAAGTAATTGGATATAAAACCCGCGTAGGAATGCTACCTGCATACGGACTAATCTGTCTCTTACCCTTCCTTTCTCTCTTTCATTTTCTGCGTCTCTCTTACTCTATCTCGCTTTCTATTTCACGTTGTGTTCCTCATTATCTGTCTATTTCTTTTTACCTTCCCTCCTCTCTCTCTCTCTCTCTCTCTCTCTCTCTCTCTCTCTCTCTCTCTCTCTCTCTCTCTCTCTCTCTCTCTCTCTCTCTCGTTCTCTTCCTTCTCCTTCCTCATGTTTTTTCTTTCATTCTTATGCCTCCATTATTCCTACTGCAATATGATACAGAAGGCAAAATGAACAAGCAAAGATTAAGGATTTACTTGCGATTTATATTAATGAATATATAAACAAGGAAGATGGATAGCGAATTAAATGCGGAACACCAACCCGTAGAGTTACTTGTGTTTGTGTCAGATTTTTCTCGCCTACGAAACAACATGGTATTTCAAATTACAAATATATCGGTGTTGCAAGTGCGTCAGCCTCCGCGATGAAATAAAACTTTTCAATGGCGTCATATAAGCATCATTTGATTACCCAATCCTATTCATTATCTTTTTATTAGTCTTTCGAAGAATTTAGTGTTTATATTTAGTAGGAAGGAAAAATCAAAACAGAGATGACATCACCAGAATTAACAATAATCGAAGTGTTTGTGCCAATTTTGTTGTTATTCTTATTATTCTTATTACTGTTATCATTATTACCGTCATCTTCGTTCTGACTGTAATCACTAATAATAAATGATTGATTAGTTTAGTCAATCCTGTTTTCCCTCTTCTTTTCCCTCCTATCCTTCGTCTCCTCCCTCCCTCTCTTCTTCCTTCTTCTCTTCTTCCTTTTTCTTCCTCTGAATTTCGCCTTTTCCTCGTTATCGCACGCATCCTTTCATTACGAAGAAGAGAGGAAGAAAGTGCGAAAGAAGGGAGGGGAGGCCCAAGTAGAAGGAAAGGAACTGAAGGAAGGGAGACGGAGAGACGGAGAAGGGGAAGAGGAAGGGAGGGAGAAAGGGAGAAAAAGAAAGAGGGAGTAGTGAGGAGGAAGAGAGAGGTGGAGGGAAGGAGAACAAGAGAGAGTCTGAAAGAAAGAGAAGGAAGGTAGGGAAAGAGAGAGAGAGAGAGAGAGAGTGAAAGAAGCAGAGACCGAGAAGGATATAGAGAATGAAATAAAGAAGGAGAGACAAAAAACAATAAAGAGAGCAAGAGCAGGAAAACGAAAGGAAGAAAGAGAGATAGAGAGAGAGAGTAAGAGAAATGAACTATCGACACTCTCTCACTCCTTATCAATTATCACAGTTCTTATCTCCAACGTCGTTCCTTTTAATCTCTCTTACTTTTTCCCCGCATCATCTGTCTGTGTGTCTTCCAAGTTCATCCATCATCTCTTCTTATTTTTCCACCTTCTTTCTCTTCTTTATCGTTGCTATATATCTCTGTTCCCCAAGATGGGTGTCCGCTGGAGCCAAGCTATTCCTGTTTCTTTTGTGTGCAATATTCGGTCTCATCCTAACCCTTTCTCGTCGCCGTCTCGGAGTTGCATCATCATCGTTGCTAATATTCAACACAAACATCTCAATAGATCGTCTTTGGTCTCGTCTCTCTTGCTCTCCCTCTTTCTCTCTCTCTCTCTCTCTCTCTCTCTTTCTCTCTCTCCTTCTCTCTCTCTCTCTCCTTCTCTCTCTCTTCTCTCTTTCTCTCTCTCTCTCTCTCTCTCTCTCTCTCTCTCTCTCTCTCTCTCTCTCTCTCTCTCTCTCTCTCTCTCTCTCTCTCTCTTCTCTCTCTCTCTCTCTCTCTCTCTCTCTCTCTCTCCTTTCTCTCTCTCTCTCCGTTCCTCTCTTACCTCTCTCTCTTTTTCTCTCTCTCTCTCTCTCTCTCTCTTTTTTCTTACCTCTCTCTCTCTCTCTCTCTCTCTCTCTCTCTCTCTCTCTCTCTTTCTCTTATCTCTCTCTCTCTCTCTCTCTCTCTCTCTCTCTCTCTCTCTCTCTCTCTCTCTCTCTCTCTCCATTCTCTCTTTCTTTTTGTTTTTCTCTCTCTCTCTCTCTCTCTCTCTCTCTCTCTCTCTCTCTCTCTCTCTCTCTCTCTCTCTCTCTCTCTCTCTCTCTCTCTCTCTCTCCATTCTCTCTTTCTTTTTGTTTTTCTCTCTCTCTCTCTCTCTCTCTCTCTCTCTCTCTCTCTCTCTCTCTCTCTCTCTCTCTCTCTCTCTCTCTCTCTCTCTCTCTCTCTCTCTCTCTCTCTCTCTCTCTCTCTCTCTCTCGCCCGCCTTCCCGCCCGCCCACACCCACCATGCTTCGAATTCCTTCCTTTGTGGTTGATATCAGTGTTATTCTGTCTCTCTATTATGCTCGATGCATTTGTTATTTTTCCATTACGCTGAGATGTTTCGGCGTTGTTGATTGACATGCATGCGTTTATATTATTGTTGCAATGTTATATGAATATCTTGCACCATATCACCGCCGTGTTAATGAGGATATTGCTCTTGCATCATGGATTTTCTAACGGTGATGCAGTCTTTGTGTGATACTTCTTGATCTAAATTCATGCCGAAAGAAATGTGCAACATTGCACATTCCTTAATGACATATAATCCTAAACGAAACCAAAGTGTCTCCACGATTCACCCATTAACTAACACCAAAATGACCCAAAAATAAACCAACAAACAGCCATGCAACAGACCCCTCCCCATCCCCCCCTCCCCCTCTCTCCCCTACCCCTTACCCCCTAATCACACCCACGTTTATCCCACCCCGTGCAAGCATACCTCCTCATTAGAACCAAATCATTATCCATTCAATATTCTTACCTATAAAGTAATCATCAGCGCGTCACTTCGTCACTGTTAAGGCACTGCGGGATACTGTCACTGGAATGTCTTCGACATACCATGCAATTAAGTCTTGTGTCACATAATCGTCGAGGTATTGTCTGGGGCGGCGGGCGTTGCTGCCTTGCACCGTCGCGTTGCAGACCCGGGCGGGCGAGGGGGAGGGCTAGGCTCTGGGTCTCTTTTAGAGGTTCTCTTCATCTTTTGATCTTTCTCTTTTTTAGTCTCTGATTCTTTTTTTTTTTTCTTCTTTTTTTTTTTTTTTTTTTTTTTTTTTTTTTTTGCTTTCTGTGTATCTCTTTTTTTATATATCTCTTTCTGAATCTCTTTCTTTGAATCTCTCTCTTTCTCTTGTCTAATATATCTTTCATTATTTTCCTCGTCTTTATTTTTCTTTCGGTTTAAACAATTAAAAAAGAACTTTTTTCTTAGTAGATTTGATTATCTGACTTTACTTGCCTATTATTTTTTTTTTAGTTTTCTTAATTTCGTCTTAATCTCCTCTTTCATTCCCTCTCCTCCTCCTCCTCCTCGTCCTTCTATTTCTCATTTTCCTCCCACACCTACTTCTACTCCTCCTCCTCTTCCTCTTTCTTTTATTTCTCCTCTTCCTCCCACTCCTACTTCTACTCCTCCTCCTCCTCCTCTTCTTCTTCTTCTTCTTCTTTTCTTCTTCTTCCCTGCCCTCCTCCTCCTCTTCGTCGTCCTGTTCCTTCTCTTCTTCTTTCCTCCTCTATCGCTTCTCCTCCTCCTCCTCCTCCCCTCCCACCCTCCTACCCACCCTCCCTCTTCCTCCTCCCCTCCCTCTTCCCTCCTCACTACGAATCATCCCCCTCCAGCATCATTGACAATAATTTCAGCTGATCACTAACTAACCGAATCAATAAGATATACTTGAAATAACTCTCAGGAATTTTTAAGTAGGCGACACAAACACTTACGTTCAGGAAGAAACATATACTTTAGTTTGTCTTTTGTTTTTGTTTTGTTTTTGGTAGGGGCGGAAATTCAATGAATTTTAGGCCTAATGTAGACGAAAATAGCAGAGTTGATCATGATAACAGGATGGTGGGTCTGACCGAACCCTTTATTGTAGGAAACGGTAGTCTCGAAACGTTCTGAATGCGATGGAATGATAGAAAAAACATTTTTGCGGGTTTGTATCTTTCGCACGACTGAACGAAAAAAAATCCTTATCTGCTTTTGAGAAAAAGAAGAAGTAAAGAAGCGACAATTTTCCGCGGGTGAGGTGACGTCACGGTGGTGTGACGCGGCGCATGCGTGTTGCAACTACAAAAACGGGCGTGTAGTCGTGCTTGGTAGAATTGCTTGCAAGTCTTATTTGGCTGTATATATATCCGTTTTTCTGTTGCCTTTTTTCCCTGCGAGACTGCAAAGTGAATGCAAATGAGACAGAAATCATTTGTCAATCGCTTATACACAGAGAAAAATGTAAACACAGATAAAGAGACTTAAGCGGAGTGATTTCAGTTCATCTTGTTAACGAACGCAGGCAAGTGTTCTTATTTTTTCGAAGGAGAAATATTTGTTCTCTATTTTCGTTACATGTAGAGCATAATTTTAAAAGATTTATGCTTACTGCAAGATTCATATGTGGATTAAATGATTTTGTGAATTATATATCAAAGTATAAATTGAAATTTATTTACTCTCTCTATGCCCACTAAGTAGCTACATAGAAAATGATTCTCTTAACCATGTGTTCATCATCTGATATCTCGTGACTCATATGCACACATCCTCTGAATCGCGTATTCTTACTCAGATATTTGTCTCACTTGCTCTCCGCCATTGCATTCACTTGCCCGGTAGTCATTATTGCATAGTTGGTCTCTATTTGGCATTCCGTTCCATTCCGTCTTCATTTCTCTCTCTCTTTCTGTCTATCTATCTCTATCTATCTATCAATCAATCAATCTATCTATCTATCAATCAATCAATATATCTATCTATCTATCTATCTATCTATCTATCTATCAATCTATCAATCTATCTAACAGACTATGTATCTCTCTCTCTCTCTATCTCTCTCTCTCTCTCTCTCTCTCTCTCTCTCTCTCTCTCTCTCTCTCTCTCTCTCTCTCTCTCTTTCTCTCTCTCTCTCTCTCTCTCTCTCTCTCTCTCTCTCTCTCTCTCTATATATATATATATATATATATATATATATATATATATATATATATATATATATATATATATATATATATATATATATAAATTTCAGTTTAGGTAGTGTGTCTGTGGGCGTATGTGTTTAGGTAGACAGACAGGTAGATAGATAGGTACTTGTACTGCACATACCAATGACCACTAATTACTAGCTGTGCAGTGGAGAGAAAAAAAATAAAAATTAAAAAAAATATATATATGTAGTTCCTTAGAACGCCTCGCCAACTCCTAATGCACATTGTTTCGGTATATAAAGGTATTTAGTCATTCAGAGATAGGAAACAGGTGTTCCTGATACTGCAGCATTTTGGAAAACGTGCTTGGAATTCTTATCTGACTTATCTTATTTTCTGAGGTATGTAAAATAAGGTATAAAATCAGCCATCTACTTTCAAAATGGGTACGTTGTTAATGGGCACTTAAAATTTCTTCTTCTTCTTCTCTCTTTCTCTCTCTCTTTCTCTCTATCTGTCTATCTCTCTTTCTCTCTCTCTCTCTCTCTCTCTCTCTCTCTCTCTCTCTCTCTCTCTCTCTCTCTCTCTCTCTCTCTCTCTCTCTCTCTGTCTCTCTCTCTGTCTCTCTCTCAATCATTCCCTTTGCAATCTTCCTTTCTCCTTCTCTTTTTTTCTTTCTATTTGTGTTATTGGAAATGTTTAGTCACTCGTCCACTCGCTCAAATTCACGCGTACAGAATATTCTTCCTCATTAGCTTCCATGTTCCACTAATTACTCCCAACTGGACTGCCACACAGACTCAAGCACCTCTCACTCACACATGCACTCAAATCTAGTCCCACGCTTGTTACCTCGCACGCACATGGGGGTTGGAGCACACATGACATCGTATAAATATAATGAAGCCATATTTCATACCCGGTATATAATTATGGTTTAACGATACCCTCCCTCCTTTTCCAACCCCCTCCCCCTGCTTTTTTTTTTTTTTCAGCCACTGTGCCAATATATTTAGTTATCGGTCTGCGTAGTATATCATCACTTCTCTCGCGCTGACCGTAATTCACGCGCGAATGGGTCCGCGTCTCGAGTCCCGGTAAAACTAACTCGGTACGAAAAATGATACAAAGCAACTGAAGACATAACGAGGCGTGTTATTGTGGGTTATTTCTTTCTGTGCGAGTCGATTGTGATGGCAAATACGAAGGTTAAAATGATAGTAGTGGTATTAATGGGGGATTCTGTTTTTCTTCTTCTTCTTCTTCTTCTTCTTCTTCTTCTAGTGCGGTGAATATAACGGCCGAACTACTAGCTCCCTGGTCCTCGTCTTTGGAACGCGCGGTGAAACTAGCGATGTATATCGTATGCATCCCCCCCTCCCCTCCCCTCCCTACTA
>BOPN01001365.1:32282-37282 GCA_017312705.2 Penaeus japonicus
ATGTAACATATATATACATATATATATATATATATATATGTCGAGCACATTCGAGCGTTCAATTTGCATACCCACGCCCGCGCGAAGAAGGCGAGCCCGGCAGCGTCAGGGCGTGAAAGAACACCGAGTAAATCCCGGAGAGAGATTGTTCGGCAAAATTCTCCCGACGGAGCCCTATGGACACGTGCCAACTGTACGCGATTTACGAACCCTGCTTTTGGGAGATGGAGGTGGGGATGGAGGAGGGTGGGGGAGGTGTGGGTGAAGGGGGGAGGAGGTGGAGGGAGGTGGAGGAGGAGGTGGAGTGGAATTTGTTGGGGGATGGAGGGGAAGGAGATGATACCGTTGTACGAAAAGAGGAGAAGGAAGAAGAAGGAGAAAGAATAGGAGGAGGTGGAGGAAACGTTAATTGGTTAAAGAAGAGGAAGATGTAAATCTTGAGATGATCCTGTGGAAAAATAAAAGGAAGGGAAAGGAAAAAGAGGAAGTGGAAGGAGAACGAGGAAGAGAAAGAAAGAATAGGAAGTGGAAGGAGAACGAGGAAGAGAATAGAAGACGAGGAATTGGAAGAAGAACTAAGAAAAGGGGAAGGAGAAGCAGGTACTGGCGGTGGAGCAGAAGGTAAAGGCGGAGGTGAGGTTCTTGTTCGAGAAGAGGAAAGAGGCGTTAGTGGCGAAGGGTGGTGAGGAAGAGGTGGAGGGCGAAGAAGAAGCAGAGAGAGACTCGAAGGCGTTGGACCTGACGAAGGAGAAACAGGATTTCGAAAGAGGTGGAGCAGGAAAAGGTGACGAAGAAGAGGAAGAAGAAGAAAAAAAAAGCATACAAGGGCAAAAGAAGACGCACAACACCTGTCCGTCAAAGCCACCAAATACAAACCATTCGCCTAACCAGGTGAATCCGCATGACGTCACACACGCAGGTGGTGAGGCCCAGATCCGAAGTGACTCGATTGGATGATGGAAGGTTACAGGCTGACTTCATGAAGGCTGACGGCGAGTTCTGATCTGGCCATTCTGTGTTTGATTTATGTGAAGCCACTATGAACCCCTGATGGAGGGCGAGGGGGAGTCAGCAAGACAGTCAAATCAAGAGGCTTCAAGTCGATGCCAATCAAAGGCTGACAGGTGGAGAGGAGGTCCTGCCTGCATGACGCGACCGCATGGCAAGTCGAGTTTCTGGGGACTCAGTTGAAGATCTTGTGATGTGATTTGCTTTACTGTTTACTGCTAATAAAAATGCTACTATTACTTCTATCACTATCATTATTGTCATTTTCTACCAGTCTACCAGGAATCTTTGGGCATTAAATCTATATACCTATATCTATACATCTATATCTATATCTATCGATCTATCTATCTATGTATATATCTATCTATCTATCCATCCATCTATCTATCTATCTATCTATTTATCTATCTATCTATCTATCTATATATTTATCTATCTATCTATCTATAGATTGATATATATATATATATATATATATATATATATATATATATATATATATATCTATCTATCTATCTATCTATCTATCTTTCTATCTATCTATCTATCTATCTATCTATCTATCTATCTGTCTATCTATCTATCTATCTATCTATCTATCTATCTATCTATCTATCTATCTATCTATATATATATATATATATATATATATATACATATATATATATATATATATATATATATATATATATATATATATATGTATATATATATATATATATACATATATATATATATATATATATATATATATATATATATATATATATATATATATACATATATATATATATATATATATATATATATATATATATATATATATATATATATTTAAAGACTTTGGAACGGTTGTAAACGTCAAAGTTAGTATCTGTTTATGCAGTATTGCTTCTCCATTTTCCTTCTCTCTCTCTCTCTCTCTCTCTCTCTCTCTCTCTCTCTCTCTCTCTCTCTCTCTCTCTCTCTCTCTCTCTCTCTCTCTCTCTCTCTCTCTCTCTCTCTACTCTTCTGTTTTTTCTACAATTCTCTTTTTCTCTGCTTCTTTGCTACTCTCTCTCTCTCTATCTCTACTTCTCTATCTCTCTCTCTCTCTCTCTCTCTCTCTCTCTCTCTCTCTCTCTCTCTCTCTCTCTCTCTCTCTCTCTCTCTCTCTCTCTCTCTCTCTCTCTCTCTCTCTCTCTCTCTCTCTCTCTCTCTCTCTCTCCCTCTCCATATCATTATTGGAAATCGTAAAGAGCATGCTATCACCAGAGCCATGTTTTTCCTCGGCTCTAAAATGATGCACAAAGTAACAAGTGAAAATTATCTCAATTATTCGCCATAATCTAACTAGATATTATATGATTTGCTTTTGATGAATTGCGCCGTTGGGACCAGTTGCTTTCAAGCGAGGCCTTGTTTTTACGGATCCCTCTCTCTCCTTTCTCTCTCCTCTCTTCTCTCTCTTCTCTTTCCTTCTCCCCCCCCCCCCCTCTCTCTCTCTCTTTTTCTCTCCCCCCCTCTCTCTCAGTGTCTCCCTCTTCATATTTTTCTCTTTCTCCCTTCGTTCTTCTTTCCCTTCCCTCTTTCTCCCTTCGTCCTTCTTTTCCTTCTTCTCTCTTTCTCCCTTCGTCCTTCTTTTCCTTCTTCTCTCTTTCTCCCTTCGCTCCTCTTTTCCTTCTTCTCTCTTTCTCCCTTCGTCCTTCTTTTCCTTCTTCTCTCTTTCTCCCTTCGTTCCTCTTTTCCTTCTTCCCTCTTTCTCCCTTCGTTCCTCTTTTCCTTCTTCTCTCTTTCTCCTTTCGTCTCTCTTTTCTTTCTTCTCTCTTCCTCTATCGATTTATATTTTATCTGTTTTCTTCTGCAAGATTTTCAAATACTTTTTTTTCGCCCAGAATTTAATGGCTGACATAAAGAAGACGCAAAACACAAGAGGATTCCAAAGGAGCTGGAAGAACCAATAAAATCCAAAGAAGGGAAAAAACGATCCTTGGGGAACATCAAAGGATGAAACACAAACACACACAATAGTTCTATATACTAAAACACAGAGACACGCAAACGCATACATAACAATATGTGAAAGTATATACTAAAAAAAACGTACACACACAAAACAAAAAGATACACAGAAAACACACACGCATACACAAAACAGACTATATAAAAGCACACACTGAAAACAATAGTGCAAAACAACACAATACAAAAATGTATACGAGAATAAAATGAAGAAAAAATAAGAAAAATAAAATATATATATACAACAGCAGTATTCAAACACACACACACACACACACATAAACACACACACACACAAACACACACACAGACACACACACATACACACACACACACACACACACACGTAGAAGGCCAACACAAGACAAAAAAAAAAAAAATTCTTAATCCTGTCACCAAAGACAATCAGATTCTCCAATCAACAGCAATCAGTATGCCGTTTTGATCCGGGTAATCCCAACCACCTATGCTGTGGCATGTGTTCTTATCGAGGCATTATTGAGGTGGATACCGGCTGCTCGTATGAGATAAGGGATATTCGGGTCTATGTTGTCTCATGCTGGTTATCGGGATGGAATTTCAATATGGGGGATTGTGAGTGTGGTTTAATGAGGTTGCGTGTGATAGATAGTTTTGAAATGTGTTTAAGTTTGAGAATATGATCATGATATTTGCAATAATCATAAGAAATTAATTATTATGATAGTCTACATAAGGAACTAGTCACAATGGTAAAGGTTATTAAGATTATGATATTATTATCATTATTATCATCACTATTATGATGATAATAATAATGATAATTACAATGAAAATAAGTATAACAATTATACAATAACGATGAAAATAAGTACGCTGAAGATTATGATAATGAAAAAAAAAATCTTAATAACAATGATAATGATAAAATACCGAAAATAACAGCACACAGCAAACCGCACTCAGAGTGTCCTGCAAGAAACAGCTACACAAGAACAGCAGTGGGGAGGGGAGGGGGGAGGGGTGGAAGGGGGGGGAGACACAGAGAAGTGGCACAGCCCATCAAGATAGAAATTGAAGAACGCCGTTACAGTTATAGCCTGATATTTAGTACTCCATCCTATTGTGAGTTCTCTTTGTGTGTGGTCGCCGGATAACTGTATCTCAAGCTAACTGATTGCACTGTCTCATGCTGTCAGCTTAACTGGGATGACAAAAAAAGCACGCTCTCATACGTCGGTTGCGGAAAGCTTGAGCTTGATGAGGGAATTTGTATTTCTGAAGTTGCTGGAAGTTGGGGAGGTTCTTTTTGGGATGGGGAGGGGGAGGGGGGAGGGGGGATGGAGACTTGTGTTTGTTCATCTCTTTCTCTTTCTTTCTCTTTCTCTCTCTCTCTCTCTCTCTCTCTCTCTCTCTCCCTCGCCTTTCTTAGAAATAAAAGAAGATAGAAGAGAAGATGAAGAGATGAGAGTATTAAGGGGGGGCAGGGAGGGGAGAGGAGAGGAAGGGGAGGTACAGATTCCACAATTTATCGCGTTCGAAGTTCCGATTGAAGGCGTCAAGGCGTAAAAGATATGGATGCGCTGATACAGTCATCTTCCCCGTACAAATACGGCGTTCGTAATTGGTCAAAATTCCTCCATTGCTTTACAGATTTTCGCGATAAATGAAACTTCAAACGCTCCTCTCTCGGTAAGAACATATTCGATCAGCTTCGTTTTTGTTTTGTTTCTTCTTATTATGTTTTCTTTTCTTCTTTTTTTCTTCTTCTTTTTCTTCTTCTTCCTTGTCTTGCTTCTTTTTATTATGTTTTCTTTTCTTTCTTTTTGTTTTTGTTTATCTTCTTCTTCGTTTTCTTTTTCTGTCTTGTTTCTTCTTATTATTCCTGTTTTCTTGTTATTTTTGTTAAGACTATGAGTATTAGTATTGTCAGTATTATCCTAACCATTTTTATTGTTTTCTTCTCTTTTTTCGTTTCCTTTCTCCTTCTTTCTTTTCTTGTTTTTCTT
>BOPN01001365.1:57282-59782 GCA_017312705.2 Penaeus japonicus
TTTATATATATATATATACATATATATGCACATATATATATATAAACTGGATATTCTCAGCCGATACGAAGAGCCCCGCGCATTATCTTCATAGATTTGTAAGCTTAGAAATTATGGTTATTCCTTTTCGCTGTATGATTCCTTCGATACCCGTGTTTCTCTCGTGCTTGCAAATGATTATGTAGTCATACGAACTTGTCCTGCAACTTGTTTGTTTCCATAATGATGCAAACTCGTTCTGCAACAAGGCTCCCCGGCGGTTCCGCTTCATAAATTGTTTCAGAAAAGAAATTGTTGAACGTGGCTCACTCTCCACACACGCATAAAGACCTTTTTTTTTTTTTCTTCTTCGATTCTTGAGAACTTGCATTGCCAAATAACTGTGTGCGATGAAACACGTTATCATTTAACACTATCGGAAAATAAAGGGTCAGTCCAACGGAGAATAAAAGACTCTAAAAAGGCGACTTACTTACAAGAGGCGATTCAGGACAGACCTCAAGTGACTTTCCAATCGAACGCACTTAGAAGCCCAATCACTATATGGTCTTGTGTATTTAAAGAAACGCATAGCATTTTCATGGCGCATTTAAAGAGTGTGTTTACTTTGCTATCTTGACTTGCCAAGGTGAGACTTAGATTATATAATCCGCGGTATACGAAAATTATCTTGTAAAAGTAATTATCTAGCCAACAAGAGAGCACGTGAAGGATCGTGATTATAAAACAATATATATAATGTTAGTCGCAGTTCCATCGGACGTTCATTTTTTCACGCTTTCTGGCTTGCTGGTTTGCTCTTGCTCTCTTATATATATATATATTTTTTTTTTCTCTCTCTCTCTCGATTTTTATTTTCTTTCTCTCAATATCTTTTTTCACTCTCTCTGGTCTTATTTCTATTCTTCCTTCATTGCCTTCTCTCTCTCTCTCTCTCTCTCTCTCTCTCTCTCTCTCTCTCTCTCTCTCTCTCTCTCTCTCTCTCTCTCTCTCTCTCTCTCTCTTCCTCTCTCTCTCTCCTTCTCTTGAATTATCCCTTATCTTTTTGTTCTTTCTTTCTATCTCTATATCTCTATCTCATACCGTTCTCTCTCACTCTCTATCAATTATCTCCTTCTCTCTCTATCTCCTATCTCTTTATCTCCCTATCTCCTCCCTCCCTTTCTGTCCCTCCCACCCTCACGCCTTATTCGTCCTTCTCCACACAAGGCGGAATCAAAAGGAATCACCAAATTACAGTAAAAAAAAAAAAAAAAAAAAAAAGCGCTACAAAAACTCCCGAAGGCTAAATAGGCGGGCGAGAAAGACAGAGAGAGGGAGCGTTGTTCCGGAGCGCGTTTTGTAATTATGGCACACATCATTCGCTAATGGATGACACACCCTTCCCTTCTCCCTTCTCCCTTCGCCTTTCCCTCTTTGAGTTGGTCCTCCGCCCTTCTCTCTTCTCCCTTCTCCTGTCCCATCCTCGTCTTACCCTTCCACCCTTTTCTCTTCTCCCTTCACTTCTCTCTTTCCCTTCACTTTTCTCTTCTCCCTTCCTTCCTCCCTAATCCTGTCCCATCCTCGACTTACTCCTACACCCTTTTCTCTTCTGTCTTCACTTTTCCCTTCACTTCTCTCTTCTCCCTTCACTGCTCACTTCTCCCTTCACTTCTCTCTTTTCCCTTCACCTCTCTCTCCTCCCTTTTCTCCTCCCTGCTCCTGTCCCATCCTCGACTTACTCCTCCTCCACCCTCATTTCTTCCCCCTGTTGCTGCTTGTTCCTCCCTCCTTTCGATTCCCTTCTTCACCTTGATCCCTTCTCCTCGTCTCCTTGCCTCTCCTGCTTTCCTCCTTCCTTTTCTCTCCTTGCCTCTCCTCCTTTCCTCCTTCCTTTTCTCTCCTTGCTCCTCCTCCCTACCTCTCTTCTCTTCCTCTCCTTGCCCCTCCTCCTTCCTTCCATCCTTCCCTCCTTCTCCCCTTACCCTTACCCCTTCTTCTTCCTCCCCCCTCCTCCTCTTCCTTCTCCCCTTCTTCTTGCTCCATCCCTCTCATCCCCTCTTCCCATTCCCTCCTTGCCCTCCCTCTACCCCTCTCTCTGCCCCTTTCATCCCTCCCTTTGCCCCAGACCGTCCCCCACTTCCCCCTCTATCCCTCGACCATGGGACGAAGCCCTCTCTCCTCGCCTAACGGTGGATTTTTTTGCGTTTTCTTTTGTTTTCGTCGCTTTTTTTACTTTTTTTTTTTTATTCTTTATCGGTAGGATTACGCGAAAAGCTATTGACTGACGGAATCTTAGGCGTGACTCCGGGAACCGAAGGTTTAAATTTTGGTGATTATTTGATCTGCGATATAATTAATGTTTTTTTTCTGTGCCATCCATCATAGAAAATGGACCAGTTATGAAATTCGTGATACACCTGAGTATTTCTTTTCTTTCTCTTCGTTTTCAAAATTTCACCTATTTTGTACTGATGGAATTTGATACGTTAATATGTATAAAAAATAGTATTGTTGCCGT
>BOPN01001365.1:67282-72282 GCA_017312705.2 Penaeus japonicus
AGAGAGAGAGAGAGAGAGAGAGAGAGAGAGAGAGAGAGAGAGAGAGAGAGAGAGAGAGAGAGAGAGAGATAGAAGAGGAAAGAGAAAAAGGTTAGAAAGAGGGAATAATAGCACAACATGACACGATAATGTTGCCCGGCAAATTCTGTTTGCAACTCAATGTATTTTTTTTTTCTCTGGGTCTTTTTAGATCAGTAGTTCTTGTAGTTAATTGCACTGTCTTTTTTGAGCAGTGTCATATCAGGTCAGTGTCGAGGAATTTGCCAAGAGCAACGGAGGAGAATTTGCCTTATAGGCTTGCTTTTTTCTCCCGCCATTCCCTTACTTTGGAAAATAGTCTCAGGAATTTCTTTATTATCGTGGTAAAATAGAGAGAGAGAGGGAGAAAGAGAGAAGATAGAATGAGAGAGAGAGAGAGAGAGAGAGAGAGGGAGAGAGAGAGAAGTGATCTCCAACTTCCGCTGACTAACTGTCACCCGAAGGATTCAGGAAATGTTTCGTAAATTATGTGTCTCCTACCTGTGCGACACAACAGCTGGAGGGGGTGGCGAGAGGGGGCCGGGGAGGAGGGGGAAGTAGGAGAAGGAGGGAGAGGAGGAGGGGGAAGTAGGAGGTGGGGGAAGTAGAAGGAGGAGGGAGAGGAGGAAGGGGAAGTAGGAGGGAGATGGGGGAGGAGGAAGGGGGAGTAAGAGGGGAAGGGGGAGGGACCAAGAGGTAGCGAAGGAGGACTGCTTGAAGGCGCAATCTTGCCCTTGCTCGCGATTAGGTCCGCCTCCTTAAACTAGTCATCGACAACAACAACAACAACAACAACAGAACTTCCTTCGCCCTCGTGTATCAACTTGTTTAAAGGGAACTTCAATCTATTTTTATCCTTCTATTAATTTCCTGTTTTCCGTCGTATCATATTACATTTTTCCTTATTGTCTCTCTTTACCTGATCTTGGTAACTAGTTGATGTTACAGTTATCTGTCTGTGATTGCTTATACTTACCTTTATAAGTCACTCGACAAAGATATCTTTTCCCGCTTATCCATAGATCCAAATAGTTACCTCTATTAAATCACTCGACAACGATATATATTACATTTTAACTGGAAATGCCTTTGAGTATAAAATATCCAGTGCCCTTAGTCACCAAAGTTCGCAAATAGGAACATTCTACCCGTAAATACCCCTCAGTGGACAACAGTCGATACCATCAGTTACCAAAACACGCAGCTAGTTACCATGTGTTACCCGCCGCCAAACGTACCCGCCAACGAAGAAGTTACCGAAGCGTTACCAGTTGTTATTATCAAAAGACTGGTCCGCTTTCGTCACACTCTGTCCGTTAGGATTACTGTCAGCTCCCTCACAAGGAGTCGTGTGAGGGGAAGGGTGTAGCGTGAGGGGGTAGAGGGGGGGTAGAGGGGGGGTAGAGGGGGTATTGGGAGGGATGCGAGAGGGAGAGGTAAGGGTGATGAGGCTGAGGGAGGGAGAGGAGTACTCGGGGAGGTACTAGGAGAAGGGGAGGGGAGAGGTGTAGGAGGGGGAGAAGGAAAGAGGAGATAGGATGTAGAAGGGAGAGAAGGAGAAGGTGCAAGGATACATGGAGAAAGGGGAAGAAGGAGCAAGAGAGATAAGAGAGAAAGAAAAGTGAGAGACTTTTGACTTTGACAAACTTATTAAGACAAGTGGTTACTTACATCTGAAAAGGATGAGGTAACATAGATTGTCCGGAGAGAGGAGAGATAAGGAAGAGAGAATGGGGGATGGAGGGTGCATGGAAGATGAGGGAGGGGGCAAGGGGGGAGGGGGAGAAGGATAGCCCAGCCCGTTACCGAGGAGTAAGCGGCGGCGAACGGGTTACCAGGGAACATCACTGGCAAGTTTCGCGAGGCTGCTCGAAAGTTGTGCGAATCGCCTTATTTGGGAGTTTACAGGTAGCGGCGAGAGAGAGAGAGAGAGAGAGAGAGAGAGAGAGAGAGAGAGAGAGAGAGAGAGAGAGAGAGAGAGAGAGAGAGAATGCGAAAGAGGAAGAGAAAGAAAAATTATAATTATTTACTAAAGACTACTATTCATCCACTTCGGGAACCTCTACCTTTTTTTCTTTCTTTCTTTTTTCTTTACTTTCTCTTTTCTTCCTTGCTACGTCCGTTTTCTCTCCCGACTGACACCATCACGTCGCACGCCGTATGAGTCACGTCGTCGCTTATTCTCGCCCATAGTCGTTTCGTCTCCCGATCGCCGGCGCCGTAGCCTCATCTCGCTCAGACTATATTTAGCGGCGCGGCCTTCGCTCGCAGAGGATGTGTACCCTCGCAACCGCCAGCCAATCCCTTTCGAAGGATAATGTGACCTCAAACGTAATTTCTACTTGAGACCCGTCCAGTTACGCTTGACCTCTGACCCCGCCGCTGCACTTGCCCGAGCCACGCCCGACCCTACTGCGCTCTCCCTCTGGTCTGGCTACACTGCGGCGCTCTCCCTCTGGTCTGGCTACACTGCGACGCTCTCCCTCTGGTCTGGCTACACTGCGGCGCTCTCCCTCTGGTCTGGCTATACTGCGGCGCTCTCCCTCTGGTCTGGCTATACTGCGGCGCTCTCCCTCTGGTCTGGCTACACTGCGGCGCTCTCCCTCTGGTCTGGCTATACTGCGACGCTCTCCCTCTGGTCTGGCTACACTGCGGCGCTCTCCCTCTGGTCTGGCTACACTGCGACGCTCTCCCTCTGGTCTGGCTACACTGCGGCGCTCTCCCTCTGGTCTGGCTACACTGCGGCGCTCTCCCTCTGGTCTGGCTACACTGCGACGCTCTCCCTCTGGTCTGGCTACACTGCGGCGCTCTCCCTCTGGTCTGGCTACACTGCGGCGCTCTCCCTCTGGTCTGGCTATACTGCGGCGCTCTCCCTCTGGTCTGGCTACACTGCAGACACTGCACCCTGCGGCGCTCTCCCTCTGGTCTGGCTACACTGCGGCGCTCTCCCTCTGGTCTGGCTATACTGCGGCGCTCTCCCTCTGGTCTGGCTACACTGCAGACACTGCAGCGCTCTCCCTCTGGTCTGGCTACACTGCGGCGCTTTCCCTCTGGTCTGGCTACACTGCGGCGCTCTCCCTCTGGTCTGGCTACACTGCAGACACTGCACCCGGCACGTGATCTACTTCTATTTCTTTTTCTTGTGATTTTTTCTTATCTGGAGATGACTGTTGCTTTTTCTTATCATCTCTTGCATATCATCATCACGATCAACCTTCACTTTTGCCCGGTGCAGGACAGCATTTCCTTTGCAATTGATACCCGTATAATGTATGTTTATGTTATATGGCCAAAATATTGTGTTGATTATACGTATGTACATGTAGATACACTATGTGTGCGTGTGTGTGTGTGTTTGTGTGTGTGTTTGTGTGTGTGTGTGTGTGTGTGTGTGTGTGTGTGTGTGTGTGTGTGTGTGTGTGTGTGTGTGTGTGTGTGTGTGTGTTTTTTTGTTGTTGTTTTTTTTGTGTGTGTGTGCACGAGTGTGTGTGAGTGTGTGTGTGTGTGTTTGTGTGCGTGTGTGTGTGTGTGTGTATGTGCGTGTGTGCACATTTGCGTGTCTGCTTTTATGTATATGTGTGCATATATTTTTATTGATGTGACTCCCAGCACATCATCCTCATCAATATTCATACTTATTGCGTTCGTCTGATTTCAAATTCCTGTTGCAATAATGATGCAAGTGGCTATGAAGACACGACCAGCAACAAGCATGCACGTGAAAGATAGCAACAAGCTTAACGTTTTCGAAAATATGAAAACCTTCGATTGCAAAATTTGATTCATAGCTTGATCAACGATGCTTAAGAATCAATAAACTCTGGATTATCTGCTGCCGCTCTCCCTCTGGGTGCATTCCGCTGCGGCATCTCCACTCATGGTCTGGCTACACTGCGGCGCTCTCCCTCTGGTCTGGCTACACTGCGGCGCTCTCCCTCTGGTCTGGCTACACTGCTGCGCTCTCCCTCTGGTCTGGCTACACTGCTGGCTCTCCTCTGGTCTGGCTACACTGCGGCGCTCTCGCGCAGTCAGCTTCTGCGGCGCTCTCCCTCTGGTCTGGCTACACTGCTGCGCTCTCCCTCTGGTCTGGCTACACTGCGGCGCTCTCCCTCTGGTCTGAACCACTGCGGCGCTCTCCCTCTGGTCTGGCTTAGCTTACTGCAGCGCTCTCCCTCTGGTCAGCTACACTGCAGCGCTCCTCTGGTCTGGCTACACTGCAGAGCTCTCCCTCTGGTCTGGCTACACTGCAGACACTGCACCCTGCGGCGCTCTCCCTCTGGTCTGGCTACACTGCGACGCTCTCCTTCTGGTCTGGCAACACTGCGACGCTCTCCCTCTGGTCTGGCAACATTGCAGCGCTCTCCCTCTGGTCTGGTAACACTGCAGCGCTCTCCCTCTGGTCTGGCTACACTGCAGCGCTCTCCCTCTGGTCTGGCTACACTGCGGCGCTCTCCCTCTGGTCTGGCAACACTGCAGCGCTCTCCCTCTGGTCTGGCTACACTGCAGCGCTCTCCCTCTGGTCTGGCTACACTGCAGCGCTCTCCCTCTGGTCTGGCTACACTGCGGCGCTCTCCCTCTGGTCTGGCTACACTGCAGCGCTCTCCCTCTGGTCTGGCTACACTGCAGCGCTCTCCCTCTGGTCTGGCTACACTGCGGCGCTCTCCCTCTGGTCTGGCTACACTGCAGACACTGCACCCTGCGGCGCTCTCCCTCTGGTCTGGCTACACTGCGACGCTCTCCTTCTGGTCTGGCTACACTGCGTCGCTCTCCCTCTGGTCTGGCTACACTGCAGACACTGCACCCTGCGGCGCTCTCCCTCTGGTCTGGCTACACTGCGACGCTCTCCTTCTGGTCTGGCTACACTGCGACGCTCTCCTTCTGGTCTGGCTACACTGCGGCGCTCTCCCTCTGGTCTGGCTACACTGCGGCGCTCTCCCTCTGGTCTGGCTACACTGCAGCGCTCTCCCTCTGGTCTGGCTACA
>BOPN01001365.1:92282-97282 GCA_017312705.2 Penaeus japonicus
TTTATTCTCCTGAACTCTATGTCGCTCCGGTTTTCGGTTTTGCGCCGAAATCGAAATTAAGGAGACGGGCTGGAAGGTTTAATGACCGCCTCCGTTTAAAAGAAAATTGCTCGTGGCTCCGTGTCGGCGTTGAGGCTTAAGCTCTGGCGGAGCTCTCTCGACCTCCGGGGCGCTCCGTCTACCAGCCCGTCTCGCCCTTATATGTGCGTGTGTGTGTGTGTGTGTGTACGTGTGTGTGTGTGTGTGTGTGTGTGTGTGTGTGTGTGTGTCTGTGTGTCTGTTTTCTCCTCTCTCCCTCACCATTTATAAGGAAAAGAAATCAGTTTAGTCATTTACACCCCTGGTTCTGGTTGCATCATGTCGCCTTAACAGACGTTTACTTCTCACTTCTTGTAGTTATATTTTTGAATAAAGTTGTTCGTTCAACCCGACCTTCCTTGTCATTCGTTTTCTTATTTTTTTTATATATTTTTTTTTTTACGCATTTTCTGCAACCTTTATCTTTCAAGAATTAATGTTTGTGCAGATCGTCATGTGTGCGTTCGTGTGTGTATGTATGTATGTATGTATGTGTGTGTGTGTCTCATTTGAAGAAAACCGCCCAATTCAAACTCCCAACAGCACGACAAGTTCACCTGCTCTAACGCAAGCGGAAAACATAGATTACATCAGAAAAAAAGATACAACCAAATCAGAGAAAAGAGAGAAAAGAGAGAGAGAGAGAGAAGAAAGAGAGTAATAACAAAGAAAGAAAAAAAAAACGATCAGCTGTTCAAAAGGCACAAAAGACCCGATAATGAAAATCATAATTATAATGAGAGTGAAAGTCGGCCACAGTTTTGTTGAAAGGTCGGGCCTCCAGTTCGCGTTTTGTAGGAAGTGAAAAAGGAGGATGTGGGGGGTGAGGGAGGGAGAGAGAGGGGGGGGGGAGGTTCTGCTGTGTGAGGGGCAAGGGGGAGAGAGGGGGAGAGGAGAAGGGACGGGGGTGAAGGGCAGAGGAAGAGGTGTGGGGGGAGGGACTGGGGAGGTTCGGTGTGTGAGGGGCAGTGGGAGGGGAGGGGGGTGAAGGAGGGAAAAGGGGTGAGGGGCGGAGGGAGAGGAAGGGGAAGAAGTTAGGGAGGGGAATGAAGGACAGAGGAAGAGGTGGGGGGGGAGGGGTTGGTGTGTGAGGGGCAGAGGGAGAGAGAGGGGGGGAGATGGAAGAACAGGGAGATAGTGGAGGGAAATTGGAGAGAGAGAGAGAGAGAGAGAGAAGAAGAAGAAGAAGGAAACGAAGAAGCAAGAAATAAGACAGGAAACCAAATAAGAGAAAAAGAGTGGAAGTGGAAACTCCAACCAACAACTTTCATAGCAACGAGTAGGCGAGGCGAGGTAGTCCTCCAGCCGTTGTTTATACAAATTCTGGCCCTTTAATTAGAGCAGGATGTTTAGCACTCTCTTGCCCCGTTAATGCGATTCCATAGTCGGCAGTCTTCTTTTTTTCCCCTTTTTTTTATATCGAAATGGAGAGAGGTTAGGCGGGATTCTTGGGCACCGGGCATGCAGGGGCATTACTTTTAATAAATCAGAGTAAGTACATTTGCATTCACTTAGTTATACATCATTTCTATTCATTTTCGTCTTTGGTCAACGTATTGCCTTACGTACTATTAGTCGGAATTTATGGTTTTAATGATAATCATTGTCATCATTGTTATGATCATTACCTTTATTATCGTTATTGTTATCATTACCATTATTACTATCATTATTTCTCTTGATATCATCATTATCCCCCTGTCATTCTTTACTGTTTCCTTATCATTTTAAATTTGGTTGTTATAACCTTCATCACTTTTATAATAATTGCTATTTGAATTTCGTCTGATTATGATTAATATCAAAATGATTACCACAGTTGTATTAATTATCATTATCATCATTATCACAATTCCTAATCATTCTTACCATCACCCTCATTATGATAATATAAATACTTAATCGAATTTAAGCAACGATAAAAATGTACATCTCTGCACTTAAGTAGAAATTAAATCTAAAGAATTGTAATGTAAACAACTGAACAATTCTCTAATTCCTTATTTGATCTTCTCGTTCGCTTTGTTTATATTATTCTCTTCCTCGTTTACCTCGTTCTCTTCTTCCGCTATTTGCTTTCTCTTTCCTTCGTGTCTTTCTCTTATTTCTCTTCGTCCTCTGTTTTTTCCTCTATCATTTTTAGCTTCTTCCTCCTATTGTCTCTCTTCTGCTTCCTCTTCCTTCCCTTCTGTCATTTCTTCTTTTTTTCACTTATTCAGTTTTTTTTCTTTTTTACTTCTTTTCGTTATTCTGCTTTCGCTTCTCTTCCCTTCTCTACTTTCCTTTCCTCTTTCTCCTCCTCCCCCTTTCTTTTTTTTTCATCTTCTCTTCCTCATTCTCCTTCCCCTCCCCCCTTACCCTTCCATCATCATTCCTCCTCATTGTAAACAAAAACAAAACATCAATAATACATAAACAAATAAACAAATACAAAACACTCGACAGAAAAAAGGGAGCAAAACAACCAAACAAAACAAAAACGACAACTAAACAAGAAGGAGACTGGATGTGTATGGGCGTTTGTCTCCCCTTATCGTGTTTATGGTTCCCCTTTTTTCGGGAGGGGGGGAGGAGGGAGGGAGGGGGAGGGCCAGGAATTCTTGTCTCTCGCTGTTTTTTTGTTTTTTTTCTGATAGTCTGAAGATTTCACTGGATTGCATAAGAAGCGGGCTAATGACATGAGTGCTTATATTTTGTTTTTTGTTTTGTTTATTGGTATTTTCATGGTTGTCATTTTTATCGTTTTGTCAAAATCATCATTATTGATATTATGATTACTATTCTTGTTGTTATCGTTATTATTATCATTATTGTTGTCATTACTATAATCATCCCGATTATTGTCGTTACTGTTATGACTATCAATATTGTTATCACTATTAGTATTTGTTATAATCATTGCAATCGTTATTTTCTTAATGTTACCCTATGTAGAAGATGCATTCGTTGCATTTAATATCTCCAATAACTCATAACGAGTATCATATGTTACAACACATCTTATTTAATCTCTCTTTCTTTCCAAGTTGTAAATAGTTGATGAAGTCTTTAGATAAAAGCGAGAACCAGGGAAAGTTGTTCCAAATGGACAAGAAAAAGAAGACAAAAAAGGGTTCCTTATAAGGGATCGAGAGAAAAAAAAAGAAAAGGAAAAGAAACTAGACCTTCCCACGTGGTTTTCGATCCTTCTAGACTTTGGGACTTTCGGCGACATTGGTAGTTTAGAATAGTGATATGATATAATAAAATGTGCAATGACTATGAATATAGTGATTATAATGTAGTGGCTCTGTATGATAGTGTAATTGCATGATATATATTAGTAACAATACGTAATACTATGTATCTAAAACTTGCATCCGTATAAACAATTTGTATATTATACGTATATCATACGAAACCCCCGAAATGAAAGAGAGAAAAAGACATTCATCACAAGTTGCAAGACACAAAGAAACGCGTTTCAAAATGTTATAGCACTTAAAAAAAAAAAAATCACACACATACAACAAAACAATTACAACACAAGTCGGTCCTCACAACATGCTCATAACAACGGTGAAAATAGCCCTCTACCCATTACACTCATATCACATAGGGAGACAATTTGTAGCCCTGGAGTAAACATCAACACCTTTACAACAAAACCACCTGAGAGATTTATCTAAACACCAGGAGATTCATTTACACATACCATGAACGCGAGCCCCCCCCCCCCCCCCCCCCAGGGAAGTAGTGTTCCGCAACTTGCAATATGGCAATCTCAAACGTGATCCACATGTCTCACGTCCGAGGTCCCATTACGGATATACGGTCTGTATGCCCGACACGTAGACGGTAGCCGGCAACACGTAGGCGCCGCTAGGTAGGGGCGGCTTCTGTAATTTATTAGAGTCTCTGTTCCCCTCGATCCCGGTCCCTCTCTGGGTCTTCGTGTCTCGGTTCCGAATTTTCCCTTTTGCTCTTCATCTCTCTTGGCCAGTCTCTCCTCTTCCACTTTCTCTCTTGCTTTCTACGAGATCCTTTTTGAACTTCTACTTCTCTGGCTGTTTGTCTATCAATACACACACTCACACACTCTTTCTTCCACATACACACACACACACATTTACTTATACATATATATATATACATATATATATACATATACATATATATATATATATATATATATACATATATATATATACACTTATATATATACATATATATACATACACACACATGTATACATGTGTGTATAACATATCGTTTGTTTCTTATTTTTTGCGTGAGAGAGAGATTGGGAAAGCAGAGGGAAACAAGAAAAAGAGACTGAAACGCTGAAACCGAGACAGACGAGGATGGATAGGCGAAGGGGGGTGGGGGGTGGGGGGCGCACGGACAGAGACAAAGCAACACAGAATAAAGACAAATGGTCATAAAACCGCATACCGCACGTACCCCGTCGGCCAAACATGGTACCGCCATGTCTCCCTCGGTTTCGCCAGCTATTTTTAGCCTTCGTCCCGAGGTGGCGTCAACAAGCAGTAGTCAGGACAGGGAAAATATTGCTGACGCCCAGCTACAACGCGCAAACAAACGCTAGTGTGATAAACAGGTATTTAAGTGGACAAAGTTTCTTATATTACGTTGGACCGCGTCAGCGCACATTATAATGAACTTGTATGCGGGACTGGGTTGAATGTAGCCTCGTGCATGGGAAATGTTTGATTAGTACGTGTGTGTTTACAGCTACTTCTGAATTAACATATATGCGCACTTAAGTGTTCGTGTATACGAAAGAGAGCAGCAGAGAAAGAGAAAGAGTAAAGATGCGCGAAAGAGAGAGAGAGAGAAAGAGAGAGAAAGAGAGAGAGAGAGAGAGAGAGAGAGAGAGAGAGAGAGAGAGAGAGAGAGAGAGTTAAAAGAAAAAAAAAAAA
>BOPN01001365.1:102282-107282 GCA_017312705.2 Penaeus japonicus
AATTTCCGAAAGCACCCTGCCAGCCCCCCCCCCCCCCTCCCCTCTACCCCCCCACGCCCCATAAATGGATCGCTCAATTGGTCAATCATTAATTTCACCTGTTCATCGCTAATGCAAGATCCTTCCACAATAATTTGCACAGACTTAGCTTCTCTTCCCTTGCGATTAATTGGCACGATAAAGCTTACAATCTCTGAATAATTTTACTAATAACTCTTTTCTATGTTTTTTTTTCTTTCTTTCTCTCTCTCTCTCTTTCTCTCTAGGGCAATTTCGACCTCATCGACATCCCCTCTTTCCCTAAAATCACCTAATGATCTCTCTACATCTCATGCATCCTAAATTTGTCCCCTTGCACCCTCTACACCCCCACCCCACCCCCACTCACTCACCCACATCCTCACCCTCAATCCTTCACCCACCTTCGTAATATCCCGGATGTTGCAGCCGATATCCCCCCCCCCCTTATTCTTTTTTCTTTCTATTTTTTTTATTTTTATTGACCTTTCTGACCCCGAGTTGAAGCCCGGTGTCGATTTTTGTTTATCTTGCCTTGAGATAAGAACCGCCCAAACCAGGTCATTACTTGGTCGTCCTCCTTCTGCGTGTGGGAGAGACTAACGTAAAGGTGTTGTGATCTCGTTAAAAGAAAGAGTAAGAAAAAAAAAGAAAAAAAAAAAAAGAAAAAAAAAAAAAGGAGAGAGGGGATGGGTAGGTGGGTGAAGAGTGAGGGTGGGAGGGGGGGATGGGGGGATACTGATTCTTATCGTGATTTGGGTGTCTTTAAATCTGCACAAACTGACTTAGAATCGGATTTATATTTGTTCACTTTAAGGAGAAATGTCCAAATAATGACTCTCAACTGACTCGTATTTCCCGCCGATCCAAAGAAAAACCAAAACAGAGCGCGGTTCATTGCATGTTGCATCGTTGCTTCTTTCATCCGCGGCAGAAAATCATTAATCAGGGTTCTATACCTGTCATCCTCGCTTGATCTGCATAGAGGCATCCTTATTGCACCTGCTCACAATCCCAGAGTAACTGCGCCTTCATGATTCATGTTGCAATTCAATCCATCTCGGACCAGCTTATTTACAAAGGAAAAGGCGATCAGAGCCGCCGCTGAAGCCAGACCGGGCCTTCGACTTCGTCCTCTTTCCTCTTAAAATGCAGTCGTCTGAAGTCAGTTTTGCTTTTAGAACTTTAGAATATAAACTCATCAACCGCTTTCGGACTTGGGGTTTTAGAAGACGCCGGCGCCCTCGGGATTTTTAATTGGCACTCGCTGTAGTTTATCTTCCGACGGGCGTTTTATGAGTTCCCAAAAGGCGAGCGGGCGTGGGACGACCTCTGCCGCCGTCGATAGTGTCTCGCTGGCGGTGCGCGGCTGCGAACTGCGCCTGTGAACTCGCGAGGGCAATAAAAGGCAAGTGGCAGATCCTGTGATGGAGTTCCTCGGATTAAACAGGTCGAATTTCTTCACAAAAAAGGATACGTGTTTGATTGTATTGAGAGCAATTCTTCATTAGGCTTATAAAGGGCAATACAATACGCAGCCATGTCCGTGGAAATATTCAATATTTTCACCAGCGATGTTAACAGGCATTATTCACCCATCATGGAGGGTGACGTGAGTATATTGATGAGCCCATCAAGGTGCTGAAGCTGCAATTAAATTTCTTGGAGTCTATCACAAAAGAAATTAAATGATAAAAAGCACCAATATGTACTAAGGGGGAGGCCAGGTATGTGAAAAGGGCTACGGGTTATCTACCAAACGAGGTACAAGAAGCCGACTAGGTACAGTAAATCTACTCGGTCGCCGACAGCTGGTAGACCAAACAGTATCAGGTGCCGTGACAGGTGATGGCAAGATACTTGGCAGGTTGCAGGTGCGGAGAGGACCAGTGCCTCAAAAAAAATCAGGAATTGGCGTATAATTCTTGCTCGTTTCCGATGAATACAACTGGATTGGCATTCTATCTTCCTCTTTTATCTTTATTTTCTTTATTAATTAAAATCCCCCCCCCCCTCCTCTCTCTCTGTCTCTCTCTCTGTCTCTGTCTCTCTCTCTTACTCTCTCTCTCTCTTTCTCTCTCTCTCTCTCTCTCTCTCTCTCTCTCTCTCTCTCTCTCTCTCTCTCTCTCTCTTACTCTCTCTCTCTCTCTATCTATCTATCTATCTCTGTCTGTCTCTCTCTCTTTCTCTCTCTCTCAATCTCTCTCTATCTATCTATCTATCTATCTGTCTATCTATCTATCATTCTATCTCTCTCTCTCTCTCTCTTACTCTCTCTCTCTCTCTCTCTCTCTCTCTCTCTCTCTCTCTCTCTCTCTCTCTCTCTCTCTCTCTCTCTCTCTCTCTCTCTCCTCTCATCTCACTCTTTTTCTCTCTCATACACGCGCGCGTGCGCACCCTTGTTCTAATTATTTGTGTGAATATATGTCAGTCTTTATCTTTATCCGATTATTTATGTCAGTCGTTATTTATATTCTTATCTAATCATGCGACGGAATTTAACTGTTATCCCCCTCCCCCTCCTAGTCCTACTCCTTCTCTATGTCTGTCTGTCTGTCTCACTTTTCCTTCCAACCTCCCTTTCTCCCCCTCATCCCTCTCTCTCTCTCTCTCTCTTTCTCTCTCTCTCTCTCTCTCTCTCTCTCTCTCTCTCTCTCTCTCTCTCTCTCTCTCTCTCTCTCTCTCTCTCTCTCTCTCTCTCTCTCTCTCTCTCTCTCTCTCTCTCTCTCCTTTTCTCCCTCTCTCTCTCTCTCTCTCTCTCTCTCTCTCTCTCTCTCTCTCTCTCTCTCTCTCTCTCTCTCTCTCTCTCTCTCTCTCTCTCTCTCTCTCTCTCTCTCTATCTATCTATCTATCTCTCTCTCTCTCTCCAGTGTGGAAATGCATTTTTGTTGCACTTGCGCGGGTATGAGTGTGTGTGTGTGTGTGTGTGTGTGTGTGTGTGTGTGTGTGTATTATATATATTTCCTTCATTTTTCTTTCCATCCCCCCGCCTTCTCTTTACCCCCCTCTCTCTTACCTTCCCTCCCTCCTCTCTTTCCTCCTTTCCTCCCCCCTCTCTCCTATCTTTCATTCCATTTCGAATGTCTCGCATAAACGCCTTAGAGGGCGCGTTCTAAGAGGTTATAAAGCTTATCTTTACATGGTTACACCCCTTATCTTCAACCTTAGTTACATCTAATTATCATTTTTGTGATTATTTTCATACGATTTCTAGCAAGAGATCGTAACAATTTTTATTGTTCGATATTTATATTTAAGTTGAAGATATCTTGCGCATTCAGCACATATTTTGTTCTTATTGCATTTACTGTATTAACCATGAGGTTTTAAACTTTTAAATTATTGTTTAAATATGAATGTTAATTTTTTCCTTTTTTATTATATTTATTTTCTTTACTTTGCCTGTTTGTTTTTTTTCTTCTTCTTTTTTTCTCTTAGAATACGGCTATGCTTCTAAAGTGCTTTTGAAGAGTAAAATATTAACAAAAATTTAATTAATTCACATCTTTATTTCATTAATTCACATCTTCTATGAGTTCTTTCTTCTCTCCTTTTCTTTATTTCTTTTACTCTCCATTTCTTCTCACTCTCCTTCCACTTAGAATATAGTTATGCTTCAAACGTGTTAACAACCCATAAAAGCCAACATACATATTATTCATTCACATTTTTTTCACACTGCAATATAGTCTTCCAACATGAGATTGTTTAACCACACTGCAATCTTTATCGTCATCGAAAACAATCAGCTTTTGCCTCCCACGACTTGTTTTCGATCGTCTCTCTCGCCGGCAGTTTATTGGATACATTTTAGACGTAGAATGGACGACATCATGTGAGTAAGCGACGTGCAGAAATCCAAACCGCGAAGCCAATGTGGAAGGCTATGTGCTCTGAGGCGACCTAGTGAATTACTTGATTGCTGTTTGTTGGTTGTTGTTTGTTTCTGTCTCTCTCTCTCTCTCTCTCTCTCTCTCTCTCTCTCTCTCTCTCTCTCTCTCTCTCTCTCTCTCTCTCTCTCTATCTATCTCTCTCTCTTTCTCTCTCTCTCTCTCTCTCTCTCTCCGTTTCTCTCCCTAGATTTATGTTTTTTAGTTAGTCTGTTTTTTGTCTTTTTTGTTTGTTTGTTTGTTTATCAGTGTCGGTATTACATTCTCTCTCTCTCTCTCTCTCTTTCTTTCTCTCTCTCTCTCTCTTTCTTTCTCTCTCTCTCTTTCTCTCTCTCTCTCCCTCTTTCTCTCTCTCTTTCTCTCACTCACCTTCTCTCTCTCTCTCTCTCTCTCTCTCTCTCTCTCTCTCTCTCTCTCTCTCTCTCTCTCTCTCTCTCTCTCTCTCTCTCTCTCTCTCTCTCTCTCTCTCTCTCTCTCTCTCTCTCTCTCTCTCTCTCTCTCTCTCTCTCTCTCTCTCTCTCTCTCTCTCTCTCTCTCTCTCTCTCTCTCTCTCTCTCTCTCTCTCACCCTCTCTCTCTCCCTCATATACATACACACAGTCTAAAAGTACGAGTAAGCCAAGGATTTCTTTATAAACATCCTGTGTACAGAAATATCACTTAAAGGACTTCAGACTCCAATGCATTGCGAGTCCTCAAATAAGCTTCCTCTGCTGTGAGTGATCCCATTCTGTGAGGTCTTGTCAAAATCAAAATGAAAAATGAAAATAAAAAAAAGCGATTAGGTGGTAAGGTAGGAGGAGGAGGAGGAGAGTAGAGGGGATGGGGGGGGGGTAGAAGGTGTGGTCCTAGGAGGAGGAAAACTGTGGAGAGGAGAAAGGACGATGAATTAGAGACAAAGAGAGAAGGGTAGGGTATAGAGAGGAGAGAGAGAGAAAGAGGGGCAGACAGAGAGAAAAAGGAACTGAGTGAATAACGGTAAGGCTAATAACATGTATAATTATCATAATGATTCTACTACTAATTAACACTATGACTATGATATTGATAATGATAATTATAATCATAATGATAACAAAAGTGAAAATGATAG
>BOPN01001365.1:124782-129782 GCA_017312705.2 Penaeus japonicus
CCTCGTCGTTCTTTGTAATTACGTTTTACGTATTTACTCTTTTGTTCTCGTTTTCTTCGAAAAAAGGAAAGATTTTCCCCCATTTTCTTTATGAACATTTATTGCTTCATAAATCGTCGAATCCCTTTCATAAAATCGGCCCTGGGTTGCAAATAACAACTGACGTAATGCAGTCCAATTGCAAATCATTACATCAAGCTTCGTATATGATATCGGGAGAAGTGCTTCATCATAACGCAATCCCATTTCAGATTTAATTAACCCATCATCGTATTTGTCGCCGCTTTTCGAACCTAACCGAAGATCAGCTGCAACAATCGCATTGCGAACCGAATGGATGAGTTGCACATAAAACCACTGACGACCATAAATCAAAATTTTATAGATTGAAAAGCATGTAGTTGAAGGCGAACCTCAGCTAAGAAGCAGCTGCAAGCACAATGCCGCTTGCGACTTACGACTTGCTGGAATAAGAGAGCAAACGCGGATTGAATTAGAAATGACTGTATTAATCCTTCTTATCTGTTCATTGATGTTTTTCGTATTTTATCAGTCATTTTGATCTTGCTTGTATTTACGCTAATGAAATATATTAATATGTAATGGGGGATGTCATCTTTTTTTTTTCTTCTTCTTCTTTTTTATTGTTGATTTTAGTAAACATTCCACGGAGGAAAGGTAACAAGAATTTAAAATATCTCATCATAAATTTCGTAATTAAAACGTGTATGCATATAGGTGTGTTTGGGGTTTGTTTGTGTGGAGGGGAGGAGTATGTGTATTTGTCTGTGTATATGGGGTGGCTGTAGCTGTGTGGGCGTGGGCGTCTGTGTATGGCATGTTAGCCTTTATGTCCGCTCGTGTGTGTCATCATTTTTATAAGTTTGATAAGCGTATTTGTCCAGATTTTAAACGCCTATTTACCCTCCCGATTAAAGATTCCCTGCACATGCCTGATATAATCTGGCATCATTTGTAATAGGAAGGACGGACTTAACACCTTATCACAATGGCATCGGCAAGGAAACATTAGTTAATACGAGAGGACATGCATGTGAATCACTGATAGGGAGATAGATACGAAGGGAGGTCCATGCATAGACTGCAAGATAGTCGAAATTATACCAGAAGCTTTGAATGTAGTAGGCTAGTTATGCTAAATAGATGATATGAGCTTGTGTTTCATAATTACAATGGTGGGAAGGAGAGAGGGAGAGAGAGAGAGAATGAGAGGTTGAGAAAATGAGGCAGAGGAAAGGGAAAGAGAGAGAGGAAGAGAGAGGGAAGAGAGGGAGATAGATAGATAGATAGATAGATAGATAGAGAGAGAGAGAGAGAGAGAGAGAGAGAGATAAAGAGAGAGAGAGACAAGGGAGACAGAGAGACAGAGACATAGACAGAGAGAGAGAGAGAAAGAGAGGGAGAGAGAGAGAGAGAGAGAGAGAGAGAGAGAGAGAGAGAGAGAGAGAGAGAGAGAGAGAGGTAGAAAGAGAGAGAGAAAGAGAGAGAGAGTGAGTTAAAATACATCGGAGAAGAAGGAAGAAGAGATAACAAAGAGAGGAGACAAAGAAAAAGAGTGAGACAGAAAGAGAAAGAGAAAAGAGTGAAAGAAGAAGAAAGAGGAAGAGAGAGAAGAAGAAGAAAAGAGAAGGAGGAACATGCATGTTTGGTAACAACCCGTTTTAGAATAAGATAAAAAGAAATGCTTGCAACTTGTCTCTGCTTTGGGCGTAGATCATGCAGCGAATATCTTATCGAACAGGAAAGAGATCAAGGCGGGAGAGAAGGGGGGGGGGGGTTGTAGGCCTAAAGGCACATGAGGTCAAAGCAGATCAAGTAAATCCGAAGCTTATATCAGGTCAAGTAGAGGTGTGACTCAGCTAAGACCCAAAGATACAATATTACCAGGTAACAACGATAATGATCTTAACATAACTGTGGACCTGAATTTACATATTTTTACTATTGACAAGATAGCGTCGACGTGTCATATAACTGCAAACAACAACCTTAACTTTTCTTTACAGTTAGTTATATAATTATTCCACATTTTTATACATTTTAGAAAAAAAGGTGACAAGGGAAAAAAAAAGATATATATTCAGCGGAAAGTCTTAATCAGACAATATCTCACTTGCCTTCGGCTGGACAAGATATGAGATATGTGGAAACTTCAATATAAAGTGAAAAATTGTGCCGTGTTCCTATTCTTTGAGTTCTGCTGATTCCGTTTGCGTGTGTGGTCTCTCTATCTCTCTTTTTCTCTTCTCCATCTCTTTCTCTCTCTCTCTTTGTCTCTCTCTCTCTCTCTCTCTCTCTCTCTCTCTCTCTCTCTCTCTCTCTCTCTCTCTCTCTCTCTCTCTCTCTCTCTCCCTCTCTCTATCTCTCTCTTTATCTCTCTCTTTATCTCTCTCTTTATCTCTCTCTTTATCTCCCTCCCTCCCTCTCTCTCTCTCTCGCTGCCTCTCTCTTTCTCTTTCTCTCTCTCTCTCTCTCTCTCTCTCTCTCTCTCTCTCTCTCTCTCTCTCTCTCTCTCTCTTTTCTCTTCTCCATCTCCATCTCTTTCTCTCTCTCTCTCTCTCTCTCTCTCTCTCTCTCTCTCTCTCTCTCTCTCTCTCTCTCTCTCTCTCTCTCTCTCTCTCTCTCTCTCTCTTTCTCTCTCTCTCTCTTCTCTTTTCCATCTCCATCTCTCTCTCTCTCTCTCTCTCTCTCTCTCTCTCTCTCTCTCTCTCTCTCTCTCTCTCTCTCTCTCTCTCTCTCTCTCTCTCTCTCTCTCTCTCTCTCTCTCTCTCTCTCTCTCTCTCTCTCTCCCTCTCTCTCTCTCTCTCTCTGGATTTAATAGTAAAATAATCATGGCTAGAGTGGGCAAGTAACTGAAATAAACATATATTTTTTACAATACCATATTGATAAAACAGACACACACACACATCAATAGACAAACACACACACACACTCAAATACTCACACTCACAAATCAATAGAAACACACACACACACAATTAGACAAACGCACTCACGCACACACACACAGACAAATATAAACACACACACACACGCCAATAGACACACACACACACACACACACACGCCAATAGACAAACACACACACACACACGCCAATAGACAAACACACACACAAACAGACAAACACACACACACACACAGCCCCCCCCCCCACACACACACGAACACACACGGCCCTCAACGGCCCTCAACCCCACATACGCATTACACACACACCACGCACGCCCCAACTAACCCCCCCCCCCTCCACCCCCTACTCCCCCCCCCCTCCCCCACGCAAGAGAAGTATGTGACACAAGAGAATGCAATAAAGAAGGCACAAAAAAGGGCGGGGGAATGACAGCAACAGATGACGATGACGAAGCAGAAAACAGGAAACTGAATCGGCCAATCATCCCTTTCGGCGGTCTTGCAAGAGAGGCGCGTGCTGAAGTCCTGTGCCTTTCTGAAGTCCTGTGCCTTTCTGAAGTCCTGTGCCTTTCTGAAGTCCTGTGCCTTTCTGAAGTCCTGTGCCTTTCTGAAGTCCTGTGCCTTTCTGAAGCCCTGTGCCTTTCTGAAGTCCTGTGCCTTTCTGAAGTCCTGTGTTCTTCTGAAGCCCTGTGCCTTTCTGAAGTCCTGTGCCTTTCTGAAGTCCTGTGCCCTTCTGAAGTCCTGTGCCTTTCTGAAGTCCTGTGCCTTTCTGAAGTCCTGTGCCTTTCTGAAGTCCTGTGCCTTTCTGAAGTCCTGTGCCTTTCTGAAGTCCTGTGCCTTTCTGAAGTCCTGTGCCTTTCTGAAGTCCTGTGCCTTTCTGAAGTCCTGTGCCTTTCTGAAGTCCTGTACCTTTCTGAAGTCCTGTGCCTTTCTGAAGTCCTGTGCCCTTCTGAATTCCTGTGCCTTTCTGAAGTCCTTTGCTCTTCTGAAGTCCTGTGCTCTTCTGAAGTCCTGTGTTCTTCTGAAGTCCTGTGCTCTTCTGAAGTCCTGTGTTCTTCTGAAGTCCTTTGCTCTTCTGAAGTCCTGTGTTCTTCTGAAGTCCTGTGCTCTTCTGAAGTCCTGTGTTCTTCTGAAGTCCTTTGCTCTTCTGAAGTCCTGTGTTCTTCTGAAGTCCTTTGCTCTTCTGAAGTCCTGTGTTCTTCTGAAGTCCTGTGCTCTTCTGAAGTCCTGTGCTCTTCTGAAGTCCTGTGCTCTTCTGAAGTCCTGTGCTCTTCTGAAGTCCTGTGCTCTTCTGAAGTCCTGTGCTCTTCTGAAGTCCTGTGCTCTTCTGAAGTCCTGTGCTCTTCTGAAGTCCTGTGCTCTTCTGAAGTCCTGTGCTCTTCTGAAGTCCTGTGCTCTTCTGAAGTCCTGTGCTCTTCTGAAGTCCTGTGCTCTTCTGAAGTCCTGTGCTCTTCTGAAGTCCTGTGCTCTTCTGAAGTCCTGTGCTCTTCTGAAGTCCTGTGCTCTTCTGAAGTCCTGTGCTCTTCTGAAGTCCTGTGCTCTTCTGAAGTCCTGTGCTCTTCTGAAGTCCTGTGCTCTTCTGAAGTCCTGTGCTCTTCTGAAGTCCTGTGCTCTTCTGAAGTCCTGTGCTCTTCTGAAGTCCTGTGCTCTTCTGAAGTCCTGTGCTCTTCTGAAGTCCTGTGCTCTTCTGAAGTCCTGTGCTCTTCTGAAGTCCTGTGCTCTTCTGAAGTCCTGTGCTCTTCTGAAGTCCTGTGCTCTTCTGAAGTCCTGTGCTCTTCTGAAGTCCTGTGCTCTTCTGAAGTCCTGTGCTCTTCTGAAGTCCTGTGCTCTTCTGAAGTCCTGTGCTCTTCTGAAGTCCTGTGCTCTTCTGAAGTCCTGTGCTCTTCTGAAGTCCTGTGCTCTTCTGAAGTCCTGTGCTCTTCTGAAGTCCTGTGCTCTTCTGAAGTCCTGTGCTCTTCTGAAGTCCTGTGCTCTTCTGAAGTCCTGTGCTCTTCTGAAGTCCTGTGCTCTTCTGAAGTCCTGTGCTCTTCTGAAGTCCTGTGCTCTTCTGAAGTCCTGTGCTC
>BOPN01001365.1:179782-184782 GCA_017312705.2 Penaeus japonicus
TGCACCACGACAATGACCAGAAGTTGTCGCTGGAAATGGTGATGGACACACTCAAGTGGCGGCAGGAGATGCAGTGCAATAGTAAGGAGGGACCATGGCATTAAATTGATGGGTTTGAGTGGTCCTTTTTTTGTTTTTGTTTTGTGTGTGTGTTGGAAATTACTTTTGGATAAGGATTTTTTTTCTTTGTCTTTGTGAAAACCTGGAAGGTTTTCTGCTATTTTTATTTTGAGTTTTTTTCCCATTCTTCAGACTTAATTCAAATTTTCAATCTTATGGAGTATTGTAATTTTGTAACAGAATTTATGACCATTGCTCAAATTTTATTAGAGGAACAAGCTGAAGATGAAAGATATTTATGAGAAATAATATTTTTCAATTTTTTAAAAGGAATTTGATGGTAAAATAGTTTATAATTTTTTCAAAGGAATTTGATCCATTTGTCATATGTAAATGCCCTCTTTCCTCTTCTCTACTCTTCATAGCCATCAGTAAAGAGAGCATACAAGCAGATTTTTTCGACAAAGGAGCGATGTACATCCACAACAGAGACAAGGATGGTTGCAAGATGTTGGTGTTTGCCGTGCGTTTCCATCAGAAGGGAGTCTTGGACATGGACCAGCTTAAGAAATTCTTGATTTATTGGCTGGAGAGGTTAGAGAGGTAAGTCAAATATAGGTGTGTGTGTGTGTGTGTGTATGTATGCATGCATGTATACATACATACATGCATGCATACTTACATACATGGATACATACATACATACATATATACACACACACACACGCACACTTATGCTACACACACTGACATGGACACATACATGCACATACACAAACACGCACACACAAACCTACGCACATACACACACACACACACACACACACACTCTCTCTCTCTCTCTCTCTCTCTCTCTCTCTCTCTCTCTCTCTCTCTCTCTCTCTCTCTCTCTCTCTCTCTCTCTCTCTCTCTCTCTCTCCCCACCCTCTCACTCTCTCCCCCCCTCTCACTCTCACTCTCTCTCTCCCTCTCTCACTCACTCACTCACTCACTCACTACACATCCACATTCTCAGATAAGGCTCTGCACACATCCCTACCCTTTGAAGCAGAGTCCCTCAATTCTTCCCCAAAATAATTTCAGGGAGGAGGAAGGAGAATGGATAACGGTATTTTTCGACATGTGCGAGACAGGGATGAAGAACATGGACATGGAGTTCATCCAGTACATGATCAACCTGTTCAAGAACTATTACCCGTGGTTCCTCAACTACATCATTGTGTTTGAAATGCCGTGGCTACTCAGCGGTTAGTATCTCCTTTGTGTTTTTCATTTCCCTCGGCTTTGTTGTGTAGACCTTTTTTTCTTTTTTCTTTTTCTTATTAATTCTTTTGCTTTTATAGTTAGCGTGTATGTTAATGGTCATTAAGTTCCCTTTATTTTCTAGAGTGGAATATTTGTATAGTTGTTTAAACTATAGTCTTGTCTGATGCTTAGAAGCACATAGACATAGAGAGACATAAAGTCACTATTATCACTTTTACAGCATTGTCTTTTGTTTGTATAAGAGATGGCCGGCCGTGTGTGGAGGAAGGAGTTTTTGATAAGAGATTAGAATTAGCTTTTAGACTTCTTGCATGGTAGAAGTTAGAGATGAGTACATGGCAGGCAGCAATTAGTTAAAAGGGGAGTGGCATAATATTATATGAAAATTGTGGAAATAGGATTACGCTTAGAATTATGATTTACGATTTGCACATTTATTGGCCTTTTTAGGATGAGAATAGAATTATGTTTAGTTTATATATATATTTTTTTTATGTTAGATCTGATTTGTGTTTATGAATCATAATATCAACAGAATGGTTACAGTTATTACATTAGTTTATTTTTATTACCACTTCACAAATAACTGCTGCAGAAATATGAAAGAGCATTTTCATGTGATTCATACTTTTGACTTTTATACATAGCAATATTATTTTCTTGTCAGAAGTTTCTTGGAGTCATTTTTATATTGGATAAAATGAAGGATTATAGAAAGAGAAGTCTGTAGTTCCAATTTTCAGGAAAAGTATTGAAAATACATTGGACCAATGTGGACTTAGAGTATATATTACCATATAGTATATCATGAAGAATGTATTATAATCAATTTTAAAATATGTCTAAAGGAAGTGACAATCTGAAAGGGATTACAGATTCATTGGTAACTGCTATGAAGAAAAGAATTTATAGAATACAAAACAAAAGCAGTTAAGAGGTAAATCAGTGTGCCTGAATTGAATATATTTGAAAGAGATTTTTTATGAAGAAAAGAAAGAGTAAATTTTCATAATGTTTAGAGAGATAAAAAAATGAAAGTATATATATATATCTAACTAAACTCTGTTCTTAAACCCTTAACGCTGGGTGACGTGATATCAGGTCATGTGGTGTCAACACTTGCCGCCGGGAGCGTGATATCATATCATGGCTTTTCGCATGGCTCACATGCCGGGTGATCGTGCACATAGTGGTAGCTAGAACGGGCGAATAGCACAAGGCCTGTGCACTTAAAATACAGCAGTGTTTTGAATGATTGGAGCTCAGACCACCCAGTCATTATCGGGTTAATAAGTATTGCAGTAGATGCTAATATTAACATCTAGATATTGCTTTTTGGCTGGAGGAAATAGAGGGAGATACAGCTTAGGCAAGAGAGATTAGTGAATTCTGTATTGTTGTATGTGTATTGTATAGGGGTTGATGAGATGTGTCTCCCTGACTGTATCCACTTCGACAACATCTAAGGATTGGGTTAGATGGTAAAGGTTCATAAAAGGATATTGGAAAAGGAGAGAAAAGGCAAGAGGAGAAGGAGAGAGTATGAAGAAGAGGTGGGAGATGAGATAAGAGTATGGTGAGGAGGTGAGAGGAGAAGTAAGAAGAGTATGAAGAGAAGGAAGAGGAGAGAATGTAGAGTGCAGCAAGCAGAGTGGAGTGAAATATCAGTGGGAAAAATCAAAGCATGTATATGAAAGAGAAAAGCTTGAGGAGGAAGCCTGATAAGGGTTTCTAGGTTTTAGTTCTTAGGAAGGAGCAAAATGACCTACTGGTAGATTTTGGTAAGCCAGTAGAATCATGTGATGTTTAAATTTTAATCTTATCTGTGATTTGAAGCACGATGATATGTTTTATGATGAACTGGAAATTGGAAGCACAGATTTTTTTTTGTTTGCTTTTTCTTTTTTGATATGAATATTCAATAGTGACCTTTTTTTATCAAATTGTTTTAGCAATGTGGAAGATTATCAAAACTTGGCTGCCCCCAAAGTCAATAGAGAAAATCAAATTTGTCGATAAGAAGTCTCTGAAAGAATTTGTGGAGCCTGACCAAGCCCTGGTCAGCTGGGGCGGCACTGACAATTACGAGTACCAATTTGAGCCCGAGGCAACCAATGCCTTTGAGCCTGTTGCCAACGGAGACATAGAGGCACGGAAGGTGAGGTCTTTTGCATTATCATTTATTTTGTATCATTATTATTCATTTTACGTTGTTATTATTATTACTATTCATTTTATCGTTTAGAATTTTCTCATCCAACTATCTAGATAATGTTTAAAGATTCTCATTTTGTTGACAATTTTTGGGGATAGAGTACGAGGAAGTTGTCCGTACAATGTGACCCTGACGTTCTGCTGGCTCTTCCAGGTCCACTTTGCAGAGGGCAGCGCGCAGCCTCCTGCGTCACCTCTTAGGGGTAAACCGCAGATCAAACGCACGATATCAGCCAATGGAAGTAAGTTTTGTAATTTCACTTTTAAGGATTTAGTGTGTGATGTGAGATATAAATGATGTTTGTGACTGATAATATAGCAAGTTTTTATAAAGAAAGCCAAGAAAGTATGATAAAGATTCAATGCACAAATGGGTGTTTTACTTGAAGAGATAAATAGGAATGTCATTGGATTTGGAGTGAATTACTGTGAATTTCAGATGAATCTCTGTTTTCTTTTCTTGTTCTTCTTTTTTTTCAACTTGTTTTTCTTCCTTCTATTCTTCTATTTCTTTGTATTTTTCTTCTTTTTCATTTTTTTCATTTTTCTTCTTTGTTTTCTTCATCATCATTATTTTCTTTTTACTTCCTTTTCTTCTTTATCATTGTCTTCATTTTCCTTCAGCTTCTTCTTCATCATCATCATTCTTCATCATCATTGTTTTAATTTTTCTTCTTCTTCTTCTTCTTCTTCTTCTTCTTCTTCTTATCATCATCTTCATTTTTCTTCATCATTGTTTTAATTTTTCTTCTTCATTGTTTTAATTTTTCTTCTTCTTCTTCTTCTTCTTACTTCTTCATCTCGGTGTAGGTTTTATTGAAAGAGATAAATCTCGTTATTTATCGACTTTCATTTATTTAAACAGGAAAAATTGTATTTTGTTCTGATATTTTTATGTTTTTATTGTATTTCAATGTAGTTTTGTTATGTATTTATATTGTATTATTTTATTTTAACATACCCAATTAATATGTCATCTCTTATATTAAACCCCTTCTCCCAATGCAGAGGCCATCATAGACATTGACCCAAGCGAAGAATTGCTGTTCAGCAACTGCCGTATTGGTGCTTCGACAAATATTATACTGACAAACCCAACAGACAGTCCTGTGGCCTTTAAGGTAATATTGAAAGCTGACTGAAGAAGTTTTTAGTTGGAAGTTGGATATTGCTATTATTGTTTATTTATATTTATGAGCTGGCAAGGGAATATGGATAATAGGATTAATCTTAGTCTGGCAAATACATTGGAAATCTAGCATAGTCAATTATTTGATCAGTCTGTGTTACTGAATTTTTAGGATTAACTAATTTTATTAATGCACAAATAAACTTATACTGCAATAGTTATATGTCAAGGTGAATATCCATAGGACTTTCTATTCCTTTTTTAGATCATCATTATTATAATTATTATTATTATTAGCCTGTAATTCCACTGCTGTACCATACCCCTACTG
>BOPN01001365.1:192282-194782 GCA_017312705.2 Penaeus japonicus
GAGATATAGAAGTTCACAGCATTGCCATTTAAGAGGTGGTTAGGATGGAATACATTATTGCAATCAAGATTTTCTGTTTAAGAACTATGGAGCTTATTAGAATTTCATTTTTGCATTGATTGTTATTTGCTGATAATTTTTTTTCAGAGGAGAGAGTGTTTTGTTGATAACAAAGTCTTTTTTATGCAATTTTTTCAATTAGCACAGTATTAACATTCTAGTTGACTTGCATCATTCTTTTTACCGGATAGTGTAACTGTAAAGAGTTCTGTATGAAACATCAGGTAATTCATAAAAATTCCTTCATGGAATGATTTACATTATGTAGTCTAGTAAAAAATATAATGTGCAAAAAGTGATACTTGTGGGTGTAAGACTTATATTTTTTTAGTAAAATATCATTAGTATGAAGAATTCTGCAGTGTCAAAGCAGCCAGTAAAGATATACAGTGATATCTAAGGCCTTTTGTCTTTTAATAGTCTGGAAACTGATTACCTCTGTAAGAAAGAAGCAACATATTGTTTTCTACAGTCTGTGTGAATGCACCTCCATGAAGCAAGGGAATGACATTGTGTCTAACTGGCCTATTTTGTAAGCTAAGGTTTATTTTGTCATGATGCATCAAATATAATTATTGACCAAAATTGTACACACACACACATGCCAGTACCCTATGCAGTGGAATGTTTTAGTTCCTATAAAGTATTATATATATTATGGCTGTGGTAGAATGTATTATACTGATCAAGGAAATGTCCTTAAATGTAAACGGCTGTTATCATTGCTAAACTTCCTCCTTGTAGTGCTGTAGAAGGATTTGTTTTTTCAGTCACTCCTCCCCAAAAAAGTCTTTGCTGCTGAATTATGGCTATGCTGAAAAGCTAACTTTCATTTTCTTTGGCATTTGGATAATAGCCAGATGACGCGTCTGTAAGAGTGGGTTTGTTTTGACGCGTTCTGTTGTCAACATACGATGTAGATTTTGAATTTGAGTGTTTATATGACTGTTCAGCTGTGATTGTAGTAGGTCTAGTTATATTGTTCAGAGCAGTGCCATGATTGTTTTTGTTTGCGCATTATGTGAATAACTTTGATGGGCAGATTTTGTGTAAACTTTTTTTCAGTTGTACTTTTTGCTAGGTTTATTGAGATGTTCCCTCCTTTGCCCTTGGCTGGAATACTTTTTTTCTTTTCTTTTCTTTTTCTTTTTTTTCTTTTTTTTTCATCATCATCATTTTATCTGTATAGTGTTATGTGGAATTTACATACAGTTATGCTCTAGTATTTCAAAATTGACTTTATAATTCAGTTTCTCAATGTGTTCTTTTTCTTTTTCTTTCCCATCATTGTCCTTTTTTTTCCTGTCTGTCAGTTTACTTTATTTCTTCAATTCTTAATCATCATCAATTACCATTTGTCATTATTATCATTATTATTATCATTATCATCATCTGGTACCTATACTTTTCATTAGAAAGATGTTTGTTTAGCAGGAAAAAAAACTCCCAAGAGTAAATAAATGTCTCAAGCCGAAAATATTAGCCACCTTCCCCCGCCTAGACCAAAGATCACACACACTGTGTACCCTGAAGACCTCTCCCCACTAGCAACGTTACGAACAAAGACGGACTTGGGTAGCATCACGGAAGGTCTGGGGATATGTTGGTAACATATGTTTATAAACATTTGACTTCTCGTTTTTTTCTTCCCTTTTTTATTTATTTATTTTTTTATCACACAGTGTAGTCACTCATGCATTAACATGTGCATGCAAAGCTCCAGTTTCAAGTTCAAGATAAGTTCGAGCTAGTCATGCTTAGTTCCAGTATTTGTAGTATGAAGATGTATTGTTTCAGTATTGTATCCTCACACTAGCCATGGTACAAATATAGGGCCACATTATTCAGGTAATTTTTGGTATAGATTATTTTATTTGCTTTCATCAATGATTTTTTTCTCTGCATAAAAAAAGTACTTTTAAGGTATTTTTCTTCATATAAATGTATGTGTTTTGGGGGAGCTGATGTCATATATTTTGATTTTCCGAAATATTAGATAATATTTAGCTCATATGCAAAAATAAAATGTGAATGGATAAAAGATCTCTTGTTTTCTTTCACCAGTTATTAAATTTGTGTATGTGTGTGTTTGTGTGGATGTATATTTGTATGGATGTGGATGCAGGTGAAGGTTTAGGAATGTGGATGAGTGTGCTTGTGTGCATGCATGTTCATCATTGCTTGTGTTAGTGCAAAGATGTTTAAAGGAGAAATACAGGATTGTCTAAATTATATGAATGTGCTTGCCTTTATGCATGTGTGTTTGAATTCCAGTTTCACAGACACAGTCAACTGCTTCCTCAAATATGGATGCAGCACTGTTATGACTCTTTTTTTTTTTTTTTTTTCTTTGTTTACTCTATTGAAGTTTATATAGAGATACAAAGAGATTAAGAATGCATAGACTTACAAATCTGCATTAATCCTTTCCTTGTATTTG
>BOPN01001365.1:209782-212282 GCA_017312705.2 Penaeus japonicus
TCATCATTATTATTATCATTATTATTATCATTATCATCATCTGGTACCTATACTTTTCATTAGAAAGATATTTGTTTAGCAGGAAAAAAAACTCCCAAGAGTAAATGTCTCAAGCCGAAAATATTAGCCACCTTCCCGTCTAGACCAAAGATCACACACACTGTGTACCCTGAAGACCTCTCCCCACTAGCAAGGTTACGAACAAAGACGGACTTGGGTAGCATCACGGAAGGTCTGGGGATATGTTGGTAACATATGTTTATAAACATTTGACTTCTCGTTTTTTCTTCCCTTTTTTATTTATTTATTTTTTTATCACACAGTGTAGTCACTCATGCATTAACATGTGCATGCAAAGCTCCAGTTTCAAGTTCAAGATAAGTTCGAGCTAGTCATGCTTAGTTCCAGTATTTGTAGTATGAAGATGTATTGTTTCAGTATTGTATCCTCACACTAGCCATGGTACAAATATAGGGCCACATTATTCAGGTAATTTTTGGTATAGATTATTTTATTTGCTTTCATCAATGATTTTTTTTTTTTTTCTCTCTGCATAAAAAAAGTACTTTTAAGGTATTTTTCTTCATAGAAATGTATGTGTTTTGGGGGAGCTGATGTCATATATTTTGATTTTCCGAAATATTAGATAATATTTAGCTCATATGCAAAAATAAAATGTGAATGGATAAAAGATCTCTTGTTTTCTTTCACCAGTTATTAAATTTGTGTGTGTGTGTGTTTGTGTGGATGTATATTTGTGTGGATGTGGATGCAGGTGAAGGTTTAGGAATGTGGATGAGTGTGCTTGTGTGCATGCATATTCATCAGTGCTTGTGTTAGTGCAAAGATGTTTAAAGGAGAAATACAGGATTGTCTAAATTATATGAATGTGCTTGCCTTTATGCATGTGTATTTGAATTCCAGTTTCACAGACACAGTCAACTGCTTCCTCAAATATGGAAGCAGCACTGTTATGACTCATTTTTTTTTCTTTGTTTACTCTATTGAAGTTGATATACAGATACAAAGAGGTTAAGAATGGATGGACTTATAAAACTGCATAAATTGTTTCCTTGTATTTGAAACTGAAGACAAAACTCATAAGAAATTCCTTTTACAAATAAGAGTTTGTCTTGTATTCCATTAATAGTGTCATAGTTTACTTTATTTGATAAAAGAAGAAAGTCTGCAGCCAAAAGAAATATGTTATTGTAGGAAATGTAGGAAGACTAACATTGATATGTAATTTCCTCAGATATTTTAAAATTAGTTTCCTCTTTCATTCAATATTTCCTTATTCAGGTGGCAAATCACGCTCCCTTTCCACTCACCCTTCATTTCTAATTGATGCAGATCAAAAAAAAAAAAAAAAAAAAAAAAAAAAAAAAAAGTAAATAACAAAAATAAAAAAATGAATAAATAAAATAAATTGGTAGAACTACTTATGTGTATGTTTTTGCACTTATTCATACTTGTATATATTATACAAAGTAGGAAAATAACAGGCATTGAAGTTTGTTTGATGTATTATCATAGTGTTGCAAGTCCACTTTACTGATCTTTGAGGAACCAAAGTTTCTTTTCTGAATTTCTTGAAAGCATTTTCTATTTGGAAAATTACATGTACACATACACTTAAACACAGGTATTTAACTGTGATAATGTTATAACTAAAGCAATACACACATTTAGATATATTAATTTGATGTCCTGTAAAGTATATATATGATACGAAAGTCTACAAATCAAAGGGAAGACATTAAGATTAAATATTATATTTAGATAAAATAAAAGATTACTTCGCTGCCTAAATAATTATCAACTGAGACTTTTCAATACTCAGATCTATTAGAAATTCAACGAACCTAATAAATCTTAGTGTCATGTTGATTCTATATGAGAATGATTATTCCAAATGAGGAAATTCAAAATTGTCGTGCAAGTAAATCCATTTAAATTTCCCGCCAAAGATCGTCTCTTTTTTGACCAATCACAACCTTCTATTTATGTTTGTTTACATGTATTGACCGGTTCGTCATTAGTATTTGAATGAATTTTGGGACGTTAGTATAAAAGTGGCATGTTACTTATTTATTTAAGCATGATATATCAAATTTATAATATGTTGAGCAGCTATTCTCGATCGAAGTTCAAGGATTAATATGAACGCCCTCAACAGTTGAAGCAAATAAAGATATGAGCGCTTGAATTAATACCCCTCTGGTTCACATGTTTTGTTTATAGTGAAAGGTAATTAAGTTTAAACATTTTGGTTAACTATAGATATAAAATAAACTCAATAGATTACTGCAATTCATATATAAAATTTCTTAATGGAACTCGTTCGACCAATCACATCACAGAAAAGCTCCGACATCAGTTGAACGCGGGAACTCGGCCAATCATCGCGCAGCAAACTTGCTCCGGTTGAACGCAAAGCTTCGGGTAACTATATCGGGATAAATAAGAAAATCACCTCAATTCAATTCATTTATCCCGG
>BOPN01001365.1:219782-224782 GCA_017312705.2 Penaeus japonicus
TGATTTGATTTCTCCTGGCATGGATGCGTGACAATTTATGATAGACAAGGGAAATAGTAAACTTCTAATCATTCTGAAGTTTTCTCTGAAGGGACTGCTTGCTGCCCATCAAACTGTAAATAAATTCAAACGTATTATCCAGTACACTATTTGCTCTTGTGCATATATTTTCCAAAACAAAACCTAGGTAAATTAAGTTTCTCACAACAGAATAAATTTTGTCCAAGTAAAAGGATTGCAAAAGTTATTCATCTCCCATTTATCAAAGCTACATAGGTGGTGTTTGTTTTACATTTTCATATATGAATTACAGTCTCAGAATATGTGATATGCCAATTATTATCTTACTACATTTTTACATAGATATTGCATAGATTTTGCTGTAAACCACTTTTACACTCCTTAACCCATTCATGCCTGGGCTATTCCGGCTCTAAATGGTCGGAATATTGGGGTTTTCGAACGCATAAGCCTAACACCTCGGGATTCTCAGGCGCACTAGCCATGAGCCTGGGCTGTCTGCTCGCTCACCCGGCGCGCCGGCCTTGACTAAATATCTCGTCGCCAGCGTCTGACCCAAAAAGCACGAAACGTGACAGCCGGCGTGAATGGGTTAAAATGCTAATTGATACTACATGAAATGAAAAATAATGAATAATTAGTATTTCCGCCAGTTGGTGATGGTTTGCACATGTGTGTTGGTGGCCATTTTGGATAGGTTGGCATGTGGGTGTGTGTGTGGGCGGAGCTATCTTGCAAAATAGTTGGAAATATGGCTGTGAATGACTGCGAGTTGTCAGTAATTGCAGATGATACTTTATCATTATTATTATTATTATTATTATTATCATTATTACTACTACTATCATTATTATTGATATTATAAGTATGAATTTTATCTTATTATACTATTACTACTATTACTAAATTACTGAATAACTTAGGTCACCTTCTTTATATCTTTATCTTGATTTTATTTTTCCTTATAAGCCTATGTAATGGTTGTTGATAAGGAACAGAATTCACTCTGAAGATAGAATGTAAAAACACTGTTACAGTTGTCATTCTTTTCTTAAATGCTAAGAAATTAAGGAAAAAGTAAATTGTTGCCACAATGATGTTCACAATTTTTTTTTTTTTTTCATGTTTATATGTATGTTTGCTTCCTTGCAATTTTGGCCTGCTTGCACACCCTTGCTATATAGGCTGCACCTACTGGCAACCGGCATATATAATTCTATTACATGTTATCACTGAATAATTGCTTGAAATGCAAGGTTTAAGCTACAAAAGTCAACTGTTAGCTCTTTCTATAATGGCTGTGTTGTAAAACTTTTTGCTTCAGTCCACAAGTGACTCCTCACTGTCATTGTGGAAGCGGTCTTGCAATTTTATTTCAGATAGGTTTGTCTCCTTCCGTTGTTGGTCTACTCATACACTCAATTTGCTTTACTATATCTCTGCGAACAAGATAATTTCTGTGGAACGCTAAATTACATATTTACCCCGACTTCTAGATTAGGCTGATGTCTGTAAATATTAAGTATTTTTTTGAGCTTGTTAAATTTTTATAGTGTCTGTAAAGAAGTGATATAAAAACTTGCTCTAAAGTTTCTCAGACAAAATTACATATGTTGTGTCCAAATGTAGATAAATCTATAAATGAGACTGAAAAACTTCAAATTGCCAGTGACATGAATGCCACGTCATGGCATTTGTCTGGCTGTCTTGTTAGATGATAGGGTGCGTAGTGGATGACTAACCTGCAATGTTCGACTTGGGCATTTTCAAATACCCTGGCAAAATATCCAGGTGGAGCCTAAACTTTCCCCCGTTATCAAGTCAATGACCCGTATTTGATAAATCTTTCTCAGAATTACATACAATGGCAAAATTACAATACATTCATATACTAATCTAGTATATGTGACCTATCTTCATGTTACCCACATAAGGAACATTGTAATGAGCATAGATGTCAAGTGAATCAAGAGCTCTTGACTAGTATATATGTTTTGTAATTTTCCCAATATATGTATTTCAAAAGATTTTATCAAATTTGTCATGTACATCTCTAGCATTGTGATGTTACTCAGTCTCTTTCAAACCGAAATCTACAAATGTATATATAATTTATTTATTACGTGTGTGTGTATACATCATATGATTTTATATGTGCACATGCATGTGTTTATTTTAAAAATAATAATGTTTGTCAGTGTTTGTCCATGTGCATATGGCTGTATTTGTTAACCCATTGACATCGGATGGCATGATTTGCTGCCAAGGCAGAGTTGGTCGTAGACACAAATGGCACCGTGCCAACCAATGTAAACCCGCCATCCGACTGTATACATATTTTATTAAAACCGCAACCATTGATGTTTCTTTATTGGTTGATGACCGAGGTTCCCCATCTATTTCCAGATCATTCGACAAGGGGCCATTTAGTACGTTCCAATTATCCATGGAGAAAGAGTGTGACTGGACTGGGATCAAATTCAGTCCTGACGGCAAGACGATTCTCACGTCTACAAACGGATCAGTTATCAGACTCGTGGATGCTTTCCAGGGAACGCCGCTCAAAACCTTTGCTGTGAGTTGCATTCCTAAGTCTGCTCTGCTGTTTTTCCGATTTCTAAGGAATTTTGTTTTGTGTTGATGTGAATTGATACTTGCACGACTGTTACTAATAAAATATTACCTATTTATTTATCCATTTATTCTTTGTATACCTATTGTCAATAACTGTGTTAGAATTATAGGTATTAATGTTTAACTTCCTTTTCTTCTGTGCAGGGACATCTGAACAACAAAGGCATTCCCTTAGAGGCGTCCTTCAGCCCCGATTCGCAGTTTATTTTCAGTGGGTCGACCGATGGGAGAGTGCATGTGTGGAATGCCGAGACAGGCTACAAGGTGAGATTATGCTGTGGGGGTTTTATCTCAGCATTCTTGAAAGGTGTTGGCAAGATTCCATCTCTCTTCAGAAGGCATGAGATTTCAATAGGAATTGCTATTTCTAAATTTAGTTTTTTTATGCTATATTTGTCTTTATGATTCCTGTTTTGTTTGGCAGGTTTGTGTGCTGAACGCTGACCATACTGGGCCTGTTCAGTGCGTCCAGTTCAATCCAAAATACATGATGTTGGCCTCAGGATGTACAAACATGGTGAGTGTATATTTATCTCATTTTTTTTCTGAATTGAGTGACAGCAATTAAAAGCTTAGGGTAACCAAAGGCAACTTGGTATTGCTTAACTTTAAGTTAGAATAATCAGATTGAAGGGCTAGCCTAAGCAGCCCGGCCATTTCCTATTTTTAGACTTGAATGCATTATAAAGTAGCCTAAGGTAGAATTAGATAAGCTAATGCAATAAGAAAGGAGAAGCTGAATATGGGGTTTCGACTTACACTCAAAGCATCAGAGAAACATAGTGTACACACACACAAAAGATGCATTATCTAGTACTTGAGAAAAATAATGAATGCCTATGTCTAGGTGTGAAGAGACAGGGATGGACATAATTGAAGTGAAATTCCAAAATTAATCAAAATCCCAAAATCCCCATAAAAAAGTTAGTCTTCTCTTATCATCAGTTATTAATGAAACCTGAATTTTATCTCAATGTCATTCATTCAGTTCTTGTTGTTCTCCTTCCAGGCCTTCTGGTTACCATCCCTAGACGACATGTGAAGAGACTGACGCATGTGCTTGTATAGACTCGTGAAATGGAGTGGAGGAGGAAACGGCAATTCTGTAGTTTGTGGGAATTTTGATGCAGAGCCTTGAAACAAGATGAACAGAAGATTGAAAAAGAAAGAAAGAAAAAGGGAAAAGGAAAATGTTCACCTTCTCAGCTCATAAGAAAATCTAAACTAAAAGCAAAACGAAAAGCAAAACAAAGAAAATGAGTCTGTGTTAAAGATCTGAGACAACGTTTTCGGGTCCAATTCTTAAAGCTGTATATAATTGTGGCTTTGAAAAGACAGCCATTTTTTTTTTCTCTCTCTCTTCTTTTTTTTCATTTAATTTTTAAAAAATCCTTTCTAGATGAGAATAATTGTTCAACTGAATTGGACCTCGAAAGGAATACTGGAAACCTCAAATATATTTTGTGAAAGTGACCAGATACGCTGAGATTTTTTTGTGTGTGATCCTCATTGAGCGTACCTCAGTATCATATGTATAGACAAGTATACACAGTAGATAAATGTGACGATGAAGATTGTATAAAGTCAGTTGAATAAAACCATCAGATGTGGCTATTTGTAATGATGTTTTATCGAAGGAGTGATAGAAAAAAACAGACATTCAATGAAATGAAAATTATACTTTGATTTCAGAATATGAGTTCATGTGTTATCATTGTTAATTGTGTTTAATTTAAAAGCAGGCATTACAAAAACAAAGTTTGTTAAAGGCTAATATTATGCTGTTATGGGTAATACATAACCTTGATTAAATTACTTTGACAGTACCTGAAACACTGTAAATTTTTTGTTCTCTCTCTGTCTGCAAGTCAGTCCTCAAGAAGAGTCCTCAAGATAATAATTTCAGTTCTTAATCAGTGTTTCATGAATGATTTTCTCGTTGCAGAGGTATTTTCAGCAGGCATGCTTGTTTGTGAAAGTCCATTAAGCAATTTGTACAGTTTTAGCACATGTTCGGATTATTATTAATTTTACTGTTTTAGATGGAAAGTGGATTTTAAGCCAATGAGAGTGTGAGGGATCAGTATATTAGTAAATGATTGAGGACATTCAAACCAGATTTAACACTGACCATTTTTATGTGTTAATGATAATCAAATATGAATTTAGTCATGTAGAAGTGTGAACATTTTTTTTTTCTACTTTTTCTCTCCTCTTTATCAGTCAGCATGGAACAGAGTTCAGGAATGGGAAGTGGAAGTAGACGTAGCAGATGTCTGCTGAAAATATCACTGTAGATTCTACTAAGGAAATTGTGTTCATTTTGTATGCCAGTGGCTATCTGT
>BOPN01001365.1:248095-253095 GCA_017312705.2 Penaeus japonicus
TTCTTCCCTTCCCCCCCCCCTCCAACAGCCCTCCCCCTCCCCCTCCCCTTCTCTCCCTCCGTTCTCTCCCCCTCAAGCTACCACTGTCTCCTTCCCTACTTCACTCCCTCCTTCAACCCACCATCCCCCCCTTCTCTCCCTCCCTAAACCCACCCTCCCTTCCCTCCCCCTCAATCCATCCACCCTTCCTTCCCTACTTCCCTTCCTCACTCCCTCCCTCCCCCCCTCCCTTCCTCCCTCCCTTCCCTCCCTCCCTCCCCCTCAACCCACCATCCCCTCCTTCCCTACTTCCCTCCCTCCTTCAACCCCCCCTCCCCTCCCGTCCCCCCCTCCCTCCCTCCCTTGCCCCCCCCCCTCCTCTCACCCCGCAAAGACACGTAAACACACACCCTACTCCCCCGTAACTCGCATGCCTTCAAAACATACGCCAAGGAGGTTCATAGACGACATGATCTTGACGTGACGTGATGTGCGCCGGGATCCTGTATTTGTGTTGCTCATTTGTTATTCATGTTTATCAACTTATCTCTTCGCGTATCTGTCTATCTGTTGATATTATCTAGGTATCACTTCATTTCTTTGTTTATCTGTTCGTTTGTTTTATCAATCTCTTTATCTTTCTTTCTATGTATCTATTTATAGTAGTTCCGGGTTGGATGGGAACGAAAGAAGAATGATATGGAGAAACTAGGAAGTCGACGGTTTATCATTTTGAACCGTCGGGAGTAACGTACAGTTATCGCATATGAAAAGCCTATCTGTTGGATTCCTTTATCTATTTATTTGTTTTCTCTCTTTCTTAGTCCTTTTTTACCCCTTTCTCTCTCTCTGTATGTGTGTCTCTCTCTCTTTTCTGTGTGTGTGTGTGTTTGTGTCTGTCTGTCTGTGTCTCTCTCTCTTTTTTTTGTGTGTGTGTGTGCGTCTCTCTCTGTCTGTCTGTCTGTCTGTCTGTCTGTCTGTCTCTCTCTCTGTCTGTCTGTCTGTCTGTCTGTCTGTCTGTCTGTCTGTCTGTCTCTCTCTCTCTCTCTCTCGCTCTGTGTGTGTGTGTGTGTATGTGTGTGTGCGTGTGTGCGTGTGTATGTGTGTTCCTGCGTGTGGGTCTCTCTCTGTGTCAGTTTGTCTCTCTGTTTCTCTCTGTCTCTCTCTCTCTCTCTCTATCTATCTATCTATCTATCTATCTATCTATCTATCTCTCTCTCTCTCCTTCTCTCTCTGTCTACCCATCTATCCATCTGTCAGTGCGAACCGAAGAGGAAAACCCACCCTGGACGGTGGCATTCATATCAGATCGATTCTATGGGACCAGCTTTTGCAACATTAATGTCCCTTCGAGTCACGTGCTTCCGCCTGTAATTTCTGGACGGCGTTATGCGCAAAGGTGCTCTTTCCTGATTGACATGCGGACAAACGCGTGCACAATGGAATTAGGGACGAGTGCACCTCCGCCATGGCCTTGTTAGGACGACCTAGCTCTCCCTCTCCGACCGGGGGTGTCCTGCAGCAGTACTTTTATATTCGGTCACTCTTGTGAAAAGTACACCAAAATCAGGGAAAAGTATGAATGAGTCGACCACGTGCCGAGGCAGACACGTCCAATGCGGAGATCTCAGGTTGGCCTCCGCTGGGCGGGACTTCGGCGCAACTCGGGTCGGGGAAAGGTCGTCCCACGCCCCTGAATTTGACCTCTTTTGCCCAGCTGAGGGCCTGAGGGGCGAGCGTGCCATCGGCCAACCTTAGTACCACCGGAACACGCCCATCGCGGCGAATGCACGCCCGTAATTAGGCGAACTTTCATTGGCACCCCTTACCGGCAGCGAGTAACGATCGAGGGAGGGTCCGGAGCGACCGCCAGGCTCACAGCGCCAGAGAGAACGGCGCTCTCGCGGTCCTTAGTGTTCCCCGCGACGCGATCGTGGCTGCTGGCAAAGGCAGAGGCTCCGTCCCGCTCGCTCCTTCGCTCCCTCGCTCCCTCGCTCACTCACTCACTAGCTCGCTCGCTCGCTCGCTCCTCGTCCGCGCTCACCGAGGGATCCTGCAGGACTCTCCACGGCTGGCTCGGGAAATCATGCTAGAGAGCGGACTGAGGCTGAGGCTGCTCGCTCTCGATTTCTGCCTTGGGGAAACACGCCCGCAGAGTTTGGAAAAGGTAAGGATGGAGGCTGGCGGAGTCTGGGCGAGGAGTGCTAAGTATGGCAGCTGGTGCATTCGGTTTGGGTTATTATTATTATCTTATGACAGGTGGAAATATGACTTCGAAATTGTTGGCAATGGAACAAGGGTCATGAACCTGTAGGAAAAATGTGTATTTATGATATTTATGTAAGTAAACTTCTGCGTACCCCATATTGCCATGCACGAGGGCAGGGTGTTAGAACTTTCATGTATGTTCGGCCACAACTTCCAATGACAGAGATTAAATGCACCAATTTCTAAAATCACTTATATATCGCCTGTTACCGTAATGAAAGGAGCAATTTAGACTTATTATCTTGATCGTTCACTTTTTATGTCACTTGATCCGAGCCGTGTTATTAAACGCCACAGTTGGAAAAAAAGTTACATCCGTTTTTCGCTTTTCGGTGCCGATCGGAACTGAAACATGGCAAAGGAAGGCCGTAGACTTATGTAGAATCAGGACAAAGTCCGAAATTGCAGCAATATTATATTATGTTATATTGCTTCATACTGCAACCTCTTCATTGATAGCATTTCATTTTCAGTATGATTCTTATTACAATATCAAAACGATGATAATTAATTTTCTATCTCGAAAACTGACACTACATACCCTCTAGAAAAAAAATACTCTAACATACCCAACGAGAAATTGCAAAAGAGTTGCATAATTTCCCTTATTTCATCTTGCACAGTGAACATCGCAATATCGATTCGAGTTTCCCTGACCCATTCATACAAACGCGCACACTCAGTCAGGCAGGCGCAAGCACATGCACAAAATACATCCAATTGCCTGCAACCGTAATCCTTCAATTTATACATCCCCACAAAAGCATCTTTCCTCATCCTCTTTACTATCTTTAATCATTAACATTATATCGTTTTTCAACACTATTATTATCGTTATTAAGATTACTATCATTACTATAATTTTTATTTTATATCGAGAGCCACGAATTACCTTTGGCAACTGTTCCCTTCGGGTTTTGATATTGAGTCACACAGACGAGTATTTTTATTTTTATGTCGTGGGATGAATCCTTAATTTCTTCCCCTCCTTGTTTGCTTTCTTCTCTCCTCCTCCTCCTCCTTCTCCTTCTTCTTCTTTGTCTTCGTTATGTTTATTATCATTAATGTTGTTTTTATTATCATCTTTTTCTTTTCTTTTTTTACCTTTTTACTTTTCTTCTTTTTTTTTCTTCTTACTCTTCGCCTTTTTCTTCTCCTATTTCTTCTTCTTTTTCTTCTTCATCTTCTTCTTCCTTTTTTGCTTCTTCTTTGCCTCCTCCTCTTCTTTTCTTCCTCTTATTCTTCTTATTGTTTTTATTCTTCATCTTCTTCTTTTTTCTCTTCCTCTTCTCATTCTTCTTCTTTTCCTTCTTCTTCTTGTTCCTACTCTCCTTTTTATTCTTCTTCTTCCTCTTCTTCTCTTCTTTCTTTATTTTCCTCTTCATCCTCTCTTCCATCTTCTTTCTTTTCTTCTTTTTCTTCGTCTTCTTCATCTTCTTTTTTTCTTCTTCTTCATCTTCTCCTTCTTCTTCTTCCTCTTCTTCTTCTTTATCTTCATTCCTTCTTCTCATTTTCCCCTTCTTCATTTTCTTTTCCTTCTTCTTCATCTCCTCCTTCTTCATTTTCTCCTTCTTCATGTTCTTTTCCTTCTTCATTTTCTCCTTCTTCATGTTCTTTTCCTTCTTCTTCATCTCCTCCTTCTTCATGTTCTTTTCCTTCTTCTTCATCTCCTCCTTCTTCTTCATTTTTCTCCTTCTTCATGTTCTTTTCCTTCTTCATGTTCTTTTCCTTCTTCTTCATCTCCTCCTTCTTCTTCATTTTTTCCTTCTTCTTCCTCCTCCTCCTCCTCTTCTCTTTCGTCTTCTCTTTCGAAATCTTCTTGAATTCTTGAAATTTCTTAAAGAATCCCAAATCACATCTTAACTTTGTATTTTCATTTCCATACAAATTCTTGATTTACCTCGTATAACTTTCCTCGTGTTTTTACTCATGTTATCTTCGATTTATCTTATCTTTATTTATTTTTCTTGTTATCTTTATTCTTTTATGAGCTGATAATTATTTATTAATTTTTTTCTTTAATTATCCACTTTCATTTTGTTTCATGGTTGTCCTTATCCCTTTTTTGTTTTGATTATTGTCTTCGATTTATATGATAACTTAGGATATGTTAGGTACTTATTAAACACACACACACACATGCACACGCACACATGCACACGCACACATATTACGCACACACACGCACACACATACACACACACACATGCACACGCACACATGCACACGCACACATATTACGCACACACACGCACACACATACACACACACACACACACACACACACACACACATACACACACACACACATACACACACACACACACACACACACACACACAAGCACACAACACACAGCACGCAACATACAGCACACAACACATACACATACAACACAGATACCCACACACACGCACAGCAACACAACACACAGCACACAACACACACGCATACACGCACACAAGCACACAACACACACACATATACACAACGTTCATCACCTCACATTCAAAAGGTAATCAATCAACAAGCCACCCATATGACTTCTGTTTACCCATAACCTTACATATTTTAGTTTTTTGTATGTAATCTTTTGTGTATCATCTACCCACATGCAAAAAAAATGAATGCTGCCCACTGTATTTATTTATTTATTTTTTTTTTTTTTTGCAAATTACTAAACCACATGACATATTTTTTGTTTTATCTACCCATGTGCTTCTTTCGTAAAACGATTCGACCAAAGTTTTTCT
>BOPN01001365.1:290595-306645 GCA_017312705.2 Penaeus japonicus
TGCCCTTGGGCGAGCGAAAAGGTCCTTGGCTAGACAGCTCCTTTATCCATAAGGGTGATCGCCGCTTTTCTACGTGGAATAGGCCTAGGTAGTGGGTGCAAATATATATATAAAGAAAACCGGTTTGTGTTCTTTGGCTGTTGTTACGTCATGGAGGTCACACAAGAGAGAATTTCATCATTGGTTATCACTTAAAGTATCTCTGTGTTTAAATTTTGCGCGAAAGAAAACATTCTTAATTGTATTGCATAACATGTATCTACTTCATGTACAGAAATACATGTGTTCATTCAGCTGTGGACTCGCAAATACCGAGTAGGAGCTGAATACAAACGAAAAGGTTGTTTGCTGGTTGTTTGCAAAAGAAAAAAAAGAAAAAAAGAAAAAAAGGGTAGCGTAGTACGACCTTGACCATGTAGTCTAGTGGCCTGGTGCCGGTCGGAGGGTAGCCTGCTAGTATGCTAATATTAAGATGTACTTCCTTTTTTTTAAAGGTATTTGACGTCTTGTTCTTGTTCAATTGAAGTTCACAACAGGGAGCATGAACCGAGTCGACGAAGGTTGGGATAGAACGCTTAATAAAAAAGAAAAAAAAGAAAAAAATGGGTGAACAGCCCGAAGCATTATTTTTGGTTCGCTTTGCCAACGACTAATTGGTTCGTGGATTATCAGTATTCCCACGAATTCTAAACCCTTCAGATCCCAATCACCACCCTCCTTAACACGTACAATCGTTCCCGAACCCACACACCTAAACCCCACATCCTCAAACGTAGGATTTTAATGTCTTTTTGCTCCTTTTTGGTTCCAGACGCCAAAATAAATGGACAACAAGTGGTTCGGCCAGTCAAGCAAGCCCATGGATGCCGAGGTGGGGCCAGTGCTCGCCTGAACACTGAGGTGGGCACAGGCAGCAGGTTCAGCCTCCTCCTCCTCCATCTCCTCCTCCTCTTCCTCCATCTCCTCCTCATCCACCTCCTCCTCCTCCTCTTTCTCATCCCAGCCAAGGCCATCCAGGGGGCCCTCCTCACACGGCCGAGGGAATCCGACAAGAACAAGTCGCTCTGCTCTGCCTTTTCCACGGAGATCTCGCGCAAATAGATCCTATTCTCGTGTGTCTTTTGGGTAGAGAGAGGGATCCTTCTTAAGGACTCTTAGAAGAGCAGGATGCCGACGGCGACGCAACAGCAGCAGGAGCAGGAGCAGCAGGAGCAACAGAAGGCGACGCTGGTTCTGGAAGATGGATCATCCTTCCCCGGATACGTTTTCGGCGCCCACGTGTCCTTCGCCGGGGAAGTGGGTGAGTTATCCTTGCGGTTCATTGCACGTGCAGTTGAGGTGCACTTGTTAGCGTACAACATCCATCATTTGCATACTGTTGATACATACACGTTTGCATACATTGTTGTACATACACAGGCATGCTTGCCTCTGTTTTCTTATATAAAGTATCAGTGTTCATACATAAATACGTTAGTTTACATACACACATGCATACATACATAGATACGTATACATAAATGTATACATGCATTTCTATCTGTTTACATACATGTATACATAAAAAATAATTGCATGTACACGTACATGCATGTACACACACACATACATACATACATACATACATACATACATACATACATACATACATACATACATACATACATACATACATACATGCAAAAATGGATATATATGTGTATTTTATATACATATATACATGATACAAACTCTAGCGAATACACATTCATTCATCATTTCACACATGTGATCATGCATAAAACGGTCAGTCAGTCAATCTCTTTATTTCTCTCTTTCACTCACACTCACACACACACTCTCACTCTCAGTCTCCCTCACACACACACACACACTCTCACTCTCAGTCTCCCTCACACACACACACACACACACTCACACTCTCACTCACTCTCACTCTCACTCACTCTCACTCTCACTCACACACACACTCTCACTCTCACTCACACACACACTCTCACTCTCACTCTCACTCTCACTCTCACTCTCTCACTCACTCTCACACTCACACTCTCCCTCACACACACACTCTCACTCTCCCTCACACACACACTCTCACTCTCACTCGCACTCAGTCTCCCTCACACACACACACTCACACTCTCACTCTCACTCTCTCACACACACACACTCACTCACTCTCACTCTCACACTCACACTCTCACACTCACACTCTCACTCACACACACACTCTCACTCACACTCACACTCACACTCTCAGTCTCCCTCACACACACACACTCACACTCTCACTCTCACTCACACACACTCTCACTCACACTCACACACACTCTCACTCACACTCACACTCACACTCTCACTCTCCCTCACCCTGACTCTCACCCTCATCTTCCCCCTCACCCTCAATCACTTTTATTTTTATACTCAAAATCACCTTCACAGGGGCACCTGAACACTCACTCTCACTCTCACTCACACACACACACACTCACTCTCACACACACACTCTCTCACTCTCCAGTCTCCCTCACACACACACTCTCACTCTCACTCACACTCTCACTCTCACTCTCCCTCACACATACACACTCACACACTCTCACTCACACATACACACTCACACACTCTCACTCACACTCTCACTCAGTCTCCCTCACACACACACTCTCACTCTCACACTCATTCACACTTTCACTCACACTCACACTCAAACTCACACTCACTCACACACTCACACACACTCTCACTCACACTCTCACTCTCACTCACACTCTCACTCTGTCTCCCTCACACACACTCACACTCTCACTCTCACTCTCACTCTCACTCACACTCACACTCTCACTCTCACTCACACACACACTCTCACTCACACTCTCACTCACACTCACACTCTCACTCTCAGTCTCCCTCACACACACACTCTCACTCTCACTCTCACTCTCACTCTCCCTCACACATACACACTCACACACTCACACACACACTCTCACTCACACTCTCACTCAGTCTCCCTCACACACACACTCTCACTCTCACACTCATTCACACTTTCACTCACACTCACACTCAAACTCACACTCACTCACACACTCACACACACTCACACTCTCACTCTGACTCTCACTCTCACTCTCACTTTTTTTTTAGCTGGGCATGGATCTGTTTGTAATTATGCCAATGCCCTCTATAACATGCAAATTGTCACTTGGTATTATAGTATTGATTGATGTGCGTACGAAGAGCCTCTTTATCTTGAAAAAGTTTTGATTTCTCCATTTAGTAGGCCTATAAGAAAAGAACTTCCCCCTCTCCCTCTCCCTCCCCCTATCCCTCTCTCTCCCTCCCCCTCCCCCTATCCCTCTCTCCCTCTCCCTCCTCCTCTCCCTCTCCCTTCCCCCTCCCTCCTCTCCCTCTCCCCCTCCCCACTCCCTCTCCCCCTCCCCACTCCCTCTCCCTCTCCCTCTTCCTCTTCCTCTCCTCTCCCCCTCTCCCCCCTCCCTCCCCCTCCCTCCCCCTCCCTCTCCCTCTCCCCCCTCCCTCCTCCCTCCTCCCTCCTCCCTCCTCCCTCCTCCCTCCTCCCTCCTCCCTCCCAAACTATTATGTTCCTTACATCATCTGCATACCATATAATCCTTAATTATCTAATTGCTGTAATTGTCATTTAAGATATACTAACTGTTTTTTTTCTCTATTGAACACTCAAATTGCCTTGTTTATGATTTTGATATATTGTATTGTAGTCTTGTATACTGTAGTTTTTGTTTCATTTTTATTAGTGAATGTGGATATGTAGAGAGTAATACAAGGTTCAAAAGATATTTTTATTCATTGTATTTTGATCAGAGGAAGAGCCTTTGCCATCCTCTTCGTTTTCATCCTCCTCCTTCCTTTTCTTCCTCCTCCTTCCTTTTCTTCCTCCTCCTATTTCTCCTCTTTCACTTACTTTTCTGACTTTTCCACCTTTTCACCTCTTCCTCTTCATTTTCCTTTACTCCTTTTCCTCCTCCCCCTCTTATTCTCTCTCCTTCCAACTCCTTCTCTTCCGTTTCCTCCTCCCTTTTCTTCCCCTTCCTTTTCCTCTCCTTCCTCCTCTTTCCTTTCCCCCCTCCTCCTCTTCCTTTCCCCCCTCCTCCTCTTCCTTTCCCCCCTCCTCCTCTTCCTTTCCCCCCTCCTCCTCTTCCTTTCCCCCCTCCTCTTTTCCTTCCTCTTATTTATCTTCCTCTTCTTCCTTTTCCTTCACCCATCTTCATCCACCCACTCACCCAATCACCTCCTTCCAGTGTTCCAGACGGGGATGGTCGGCTACCCCGAAGCCCTGACGGACCCTTCGTACTGCGGCCAAGTGCTGGTCCTCACGTATCCTTTGGTCGGAAACTACGGGGTTCCGGACGTCAGCGCCGTCGACCAGCTAGGCCTATCCAGGTAGGGTGCTGCTCGTTTGAGGGTTCGAAGGTGTTTTTTTTTCTCTTTTGGGGGGTTGGGGGGTGGGTGGGTGGGAGGGGGTTGGGGGGATGGATGTTTATGTTTGTGACACACACACACACACACACACACACACACACACACACACACACACACACACACACACACACACACACACACACACACACACACACACACACATACATGCAAAAATGGATATATATGTATATTTTATATACATATATACATGATACAAACTCTAGCGAATACACATTCATTCATCATTTCACACATGTGATCATACATAAATCAGTCAGTCAGTCAATCTCTTTATTTCTCTCTTTCACTCACACTCACACACACACTCTCACTCTCACTCTCACTCTCACTCTCACTCTCACTCTCTCACACACACGCACACACACACACTCAGACTCACACTCACACACACTCACTCTCAATCTCACTCACACTCTCAGTCTCCCGTCACACACACACACACTCTCACACACACTCTCTCACACACACTCTCTCACTCTCACACACTCACACTCACACACTCACACACTCTCTCTCTCTCTCTCACTCTCACTCTCACTTACACTCACTCCATTTAGTAGGCCTACATGAAAAGAACTTCCCCCCTCCCTCCCCCTTCCCCTCTCCCTCCCAAACTATTATATTCCTTACATCATCTGCATACCATATAATCCTTATTAATTATATCTAATTGCTGTAATTGTCATTTAAGATATACTAACTAGTCTTTTCTTTATTGAAAGCGCAAATTGCCTTATTTAGTATTTTGACTGTATTGTAGTCTTGTATACTGTAGTTTTTGTTTGAATTTATTGATGCATGTGGATATGTAGAGAGTAATACAAGGTTAAAAAAATATTTTTATTCATTGTATTTTGATTAGAGGAAGAGCCATTGTTATATGAGGGAGCTGTTTTGATTTCATTTTACTGTTTGTATTTCAAATCCTTATTACTGTATGTTTAGCTTTTCTTCCTTCTTCTTCCCCATCCTTCTCGTTTTCATCCTCCTCCTCCTTCCTTTTGCTCCTCCTATTTCTATTCTTTATCCTCCTATTTTTCCTCTTTCACTTACTTTTCCGCCTTTTCCACCTTTTCACCTCTTCCTCTTCATTTTCCTTTACTCCTTTTCCTCCTACCCCTCTTATTCTCTCTCCTTCCAACTCCTTCTCTTCCGTTTCCTCCTCCCTTTTCTCCCCCTTCCTTTTCCTCTCCTTCCTCCTCTTTCCTTTCCTCCCTCCTCCTCTTCCTTTCCCCCCTCCTCTTTTTCTTCCTCTTATTTCTCTCCCTCCTCTTCCTTTTCCTCCACCCATCTTCATCCATCCACCCACTCAACCAGCCACCTCCTTCCAGTGTTCCAGACGGGGATGGTCGGCTACCCCGAAGCCCTGACGGACCCTTCGTACTGCGGCCAAGTGCTGGTCCTCACGTATCCTTTGGTCGGAAACTACGGGGTTCCGGACGTCAGCGCCGTCGACCAGCTAGGCCTATCCAGGTAGGGTGCTGCTCGCTTGGGGGCTCTGGGTGTCTTTTTTTTCTTTTGTGGGGGGGGGATGGGAGGGGGGATGGGAGGGGGTTGGGGGATGTTTGTGTTTGGGTGTGTGTTGTTTGGGTGTGTGTGTTTGTGTTTGTATGTGTTTGTGTTTGTGTGTGTTTGTTTGTGTGTGTTGTGTTTGTGTGTGTGTTGTTTGATTGTGTGCGTGTGTTTGGGTGGGTGTGCGTGTGTTGTTTGTGTGTGTGTGTGTGTTTGTGTGTGTGTTTGTGTGTGTTGTTTGATTGCGTGTGTGTTTGTGTGTTGTTTATTTATGTGTGTTTGTGTGTGTATTGTTAGTGCGTGTGTTTTGTTTGTGTGTGTGTGTTTTGTTTGTATGTGTGTGTGTTTTGTTTGTGTGTGTTTTTTTGTGTGTGTGTGTTGTTTGTTTGTGTGTGTATTGTTTGTGCTTGTGTTTTGTTTGGGTGTGTGTTTATTTGTTTGTTGTTTTTGGTGTGTGTGTTTGGGCGTGTGTTGTGTGTGTGTTGTTTGGTTGTGTTTGGGGGTGCGTGTGTTGTTTGGGTGTGTGTTGTGTGTGTGTGTTGTTTGGTTGCGTGTGTGTGTTTGTGTGTTGTTTATTTATGTGTTTGTGTGTGTATTGTTTGTGCGTGTGTTTTGTTTGTGTGTGTGTTTGTGTTTGTTGTTTGGGTGTGTTTGGTTGCGTGTGTGTTGTTTGGTTGCTTGTGTGTGTGTTTGTGTGTTTGTGCGTGTGTTTTGTTTGTGTGTGTGTTGTGTGTGTTTGTGTGTGTGTGTTGTTTGGGTGTGTGTGTATAGTTTTATGTGTGTGTATAGTTTTGTGTTTGTAATTGTGTGCGACGTGTCTGTCTTTCCTAATAATTAATAAAAAAATAAGTCGCAAAACTCAGACACATTTCCTAAACCATCAATTTGTTTACCAATTTAACGTTTATCGGAATGTGAATTGCTTACGTATATTACTAATGAACATCGGTTCTCATTAGATCTATTATAATTGAGTAAAGCCATTGTTCCGTTGACGATAATGGCGTTTGGAAACTGACATTAATTTTATTGATGACAAATTAGTGTTACTGGTATTACTTGCGCGTGTTGCTATCACCGGCCTCGTTGGTACGGTGTTGGTGTTTGGTAATGGTGGTGGTGGTGATGGTGGTGGTGGTGGTGGGGAGTGGTGTTTAGTAATGGTAATGGTGGTGATGATGGTGGTGATGGTGATGGTGGGGAGTGGTGGTGGTGATGGTGGGGAGTGGTGGTGATGATGGTGAGTGGTGATGATGGTGAGTGGGGATGGTGGTGAGTGGTGATGGTGGGGAGTGGTGGTGATGGTGGTGAGTGGTGATGGTGGGGAGTGGTGATGGTGGGGAGTGGTGGTGATGGTGGTGAGTGGTGATGATGGTGAGTGGTGATGATGGTGAGTGGTGGTGATGGTGAGTGGTGATGGTGGTGAGTGGTGATGGTGGGGAGTGGTGGTGATGGTGGTGAGTGGTGATGGTGGGGAGTGGTGATGGTGGTGAGTGGTGGTGATGGTGGTGAGTGGTGATGGTGGGGAGTGGTGATGGTGGGGAGTGGTGATGGTGGGGAGTGGTGATGGTGGGGAGTGGTGGTGATGGTGGTGAGTGGTGATGGTGGGGAGTGGTGATGGTGGGGAGTGGTGATGGTGGGGAGTGGTGATGGTGGGGAGTGGTGATGGTGGGGAGTGGTGGTGGTGGGGAGTGGTGGTGGTGGGGAGTGGTGGTGGTGGGGAGTGGTGATGGTGGGGAGTGGTGATGGTGGGGAGTGGTGGTGGTGGGGAGTGGTGATGGTGGGGAGTGGTGGTGATGGGGAGTGGTGGTGATGGTGGTGAGTGGTGGTGGTGGGGAGTGGTGATGGTGGGGAGTGGTGGTGATGGTGAGTGGTGGTGATGGTGAGTGGTGATGGTGGGGAGTGGTGGTGGTGATGGTGGGGAGTGGTGGTGATGAAAGTGAGTCATGGTGATGAGCCATGACAATGATGATGAGAGAGGTTGGATGGTAATACTGATTTTGATGGTGAAAAAGGGATATGGTGAGCCTAGATATGCTGGTGACTATAGTGAATGGTATAGATAAAGATGTAAGGGATGATGGCGAATAGTAAAGATAGTGGTGATGGTGCGAAAAGTGATGAATATGGCGAATGCGATGCTCATGATGGTGGTGATGACAGTGAAGGATGTGATGAGGATGGTTGTGGCAATATAGTGAAGGAGGATGACTATGGTGATTCAGATGACAGACGATAGTGATGGTTGCTTTCCGAAATTGGTGATGATGTGATGATGCCATAACGATGATAGCAATAATATAATTGAAAATCAGCCTTTGGGCTAAATTTTCTCTATATTTCCGCGATATGAGAAGAAATGATCGCTATGACAATTATTTTACACCATAAGTAAGGTACCAATTATTTTATACCATAAGTACCAATTACTAATAGCGAAGACGATGATAATCTTATAACTTAAAAAAAAAGAAAGAAAGAAAGAAAACACAAACCACAATTAAAAAAGAAAAAACAAAACCCAAAACCCGCGCAAAACACACACCTTTTTTCTTTCTTTACATCATCATTTCCAAAAATGTATCCACATCATAACATCATACATAAAGAAACCAGATAACCACACATACCATGACCCACCTGTATTGCAGATGGCTCGAGAGCAGCAAGATCTGGGCAGGTGGCCTAGTGGTGGGCGAAGTGTGCAACGAGCCCTCCCACTGGTCCTCCATGAGCACCCTCCACCAGTGGCTCTTGAGCGAAGGTGTCCCGGGGATACATGGCATCGACACCCGCTCGCTCACCAAGAAGTAAGGCTTTTCGGGGCTGGCCCTTTGAACCTCCTGCTTGGTGATCTCTTCTCTCTTGTTCTCCTTCTCTTTCCCTTTTCTCCTTCTTATTTCTTCCCTCTTTGCTCTTTTCTCCTCTTCTCTCTTCTCTCCTCTCTCCTCTCTCCTCTTTCCTCTTTCCTCCTTCCTCCTCTCTTCTCTCCTCTTTCCTCCTTCCTCCTCTTCTCTCTTCTCTCCTCTTTCCTCTCTTCTCTCTCCTCTCTTCTCTCCTCTCTTCTCTCCTCTTTCCTCCTTCCTCCTCTCTTCTCTCCTCCCTCCTCCCTCCTCCCTCCCTCCTCTTCTATTATTTCTTCATCTTTTGTTATTAAAGATATTATAATTAAATCTGGTTTGTTGTAGATATTATCATCAATATGATCATTATTAATATCACCAGCATTATTGCTCCTTAGATAAACAGTGCAGGAAATGAAGAAAATGGCTTTGGTAAAGTTGACATGTATATATCTGAACACCATTACTCTCTCTCTCCTTGTAGGATTCGGGAGCACGGATCCTTACTGGGGAAGATCGTGGTGGAAGGACAGGAAGATCCGACCTTCTCTGATCCTAACAAAGTCAATCTTGTGGATCGAGTTTCCATAAAGGTGAGTGCCGTCTACCTGGGTTCTTCGCGCGCTGGGTATTTGGTATTTGGGCAATGGGTGGCGGTGTGTTTAGGGAAGGAGTGGAAGGTGTGTAGAGAGGGCAAGGGAAGGATTCTCTCCTCTCCCCTCTCTCTTCTCTCTTTTCTCTTTTCTCTTCTCCCCTCTCCCCTCTCCTCTCTCTCCTCTCTCTCTTCTCTCTCCTCTCTCCTTTCTTCTCTCTCCTCTCCCTTTTCCCCTCTCCCCTCTCTCTTCTCTCTTCTCTCCTCCCTCCTCCCTCCTCTTTCCTCTTTCCTCCCTCCTCCCACCTCCCACCTCCCTCCTCCCTCCCTCCTCACTCCTCCCTCCCTCCTCTCCCCTCTTTCCTCTTTCCTCTTTCCTCCCTCTTCTCTCCTCTTTCTTCCCTCTCTCCTCCCTCCTCCCTCCTCCCTCTTCTATTCTCTTTTCAGTTTTTATTACTAAAAATATTATCATTAAATCTAGTTTGTCGTAGATATAATCACCAATATTAATATCATCATTATTATTGCTCCTTAGATAAACAGTGCAGGAAATGAAGAAAATGTCTTTGGTAAAGTGACACGTATTTATTATGAACACCATAACTCTCTCTCTCTCCTTGTAGGATTCGTGAACACGGATCCTTGCTGGGGAAGATCGTGGTGGAAGGACAGGAAGATCCGACCTTCTCAGATCCTAACAAAGTCAATCTTGTGGATCGAGTTTCCATAAAGGTGAGTGTCGTCTACCTGGGTTCTTCGCGCGCTGGGTATTTGGTATTTGGGCAATGGGTGGCGGTGTGTTTAGGGAAGGAGTGGAAGGTGTGTAGAGAGGGCAAGGGAAGGTATAGATTCCGCGTGATAGGAATTGTGCAAGGTCGCTGCCTTACGTAATCCTGAGAAGGAATTATATCAAGGGGCTTTGGTCACAATGCTGAGCTTACAGTACTTTATGAGACTTAATTATGATCAAAGTCGTCCCTTTTTTTCCCAAAGGACTCTTAATTAATTTACCACTGGTTGCAATCACTGCTTTGTTGCACCGTACTTAATTCTATTGCCTATTTGCAGGAACCGCGCGTGTTTAATCCCGACGGCGATGTTCGAATCATGGCCGTCGACTGCGGTCTGAAATACAACCAAGTTCGCTGCCTGGTCAAACGTGGTGCTATGGTGACTCTCGTGCCGTGGAATCACATCCTGGACCCGTCGCAGTATGATGGCCTCTTCCTCAGCAACGGACCAGGTATTTATTTGCCAGGAAGATACGGCAGTTTGCTTATTTGTGGCTCGAAAGATCCGACGGATATGAACGAGCTGTGTATTGCCATCTCGTGTTTGTTTTTCTCGATAATAAGTTCTAAAATGAGGAAAATCAGGTCACGTTGTAGCATTTTCCCTCCCAAACAGGTGACCCGCAGATGTGCAAGCAGACCGTGGAACAACTGCGCTCCGTTCTGGCGTCCAGCACGAAGCCGGTGTTCGGCATCTGCCTCGGGCATCAGCTGCTCTCGGTCGCCGCCGGATGCTCCACCTACAAGATGAAGTGAGTTCTAGCGATACGATTCTTCTCCTCCTCCTCGTCCTCCCTCGTCCTCGTCCTCCCTCGTCCTCGTCCTCCCTCGTCCTCCTCCTCCCTCGTCCTCGTCCTCCCTCGTCCTCCTCCTCCCTCGTCCTCGTCCTCCCTCGTCCTCCTCCTCCCTCGTCCTCCTCCTCCCTCGTCCTCCTCCTCCCTCGTCCTCGTCCTCCCTCGTCCTCCTCCTCCCTCGTCCTCCTCATCGTCCTCATCGTCCTCCTCATCGTCCTCATCGTCCTCCTCATCGTTCTCCTCATCGTCCTCCTCTTCCTCTTCCTCCTCCTCCTCCGCCTCCTTCTCCTTCTCCTCCTCCGCCTCCTTCTCCTTCTCCTTCTCCTTCTCCTCCTCCGCCTCCCTCCCCTCCTCCCTCCTCCTCCTCCTCCTCCTCCTCCTCCTCCTCCTCTTCCTCTTCCTCCTCCTCTTCCTCCTCCTCCTCCTCCTCCTCCTCCTCCTCCTCCTCCTCCTCCTCCTCCTCCTCCTCCTCCTCCTCCTCCTCCTCCTCCTCCTCCTCCTCCTCCTCCTCCTCCTCCTCTTCCTCCTCCTCCTCCTCCTCTTCCTCCTCCTCCTCCTCTTCTTCCTCCTCCTCCTCCTCTTCTTCCTCCTCCTCCTCCTCTTCTTCCTCCTCCTCCTCCTCCTCTTCCTCCTCCTCCTCCTCCTCCTCCTCCTCTTCTTCCTCCTCCTCTCCTCCTCCTCCTCTTCCTCCTCTCCTCCCTACTCCTCTCTTCCTCCCTCCTCCCCTCCTCCCCTCCTCCCCTCCTCCCCTCCCTCCTCCCCTCCCTCCCTCCCTCCCCTCCTCCCCCCCCTCCCCCCCCTCCTCCTCCCCCCCCTCTCCCTCCCTCTTCCTCTTCCCTGCCCTGCTCTTCCCCCCTCCCTCCCCTCCCTCCCTCCCTCCCTCCTCTCCCCTCCCCCCTCCCTCCCTCCCCCCCTCCCCTCCCCCCCTCCCTCCCTCCCCTCCCTCCCCCTCCTCCCTCCCCTCCCTCCCTCCCTCCCTCCCTCCTCCCTCCCTCCCCTCCCTCCCTCCCTCCCTCCCCCTCTCCTCCCTCCCTCCTCTCCTCCTCTCCCCCTCCCCTCCCCTCCCCTCCCCTCCTCCTCTCCTCCTCCCCCCCCCCCTCCTTCCCCCCCCCCTCCTCCTCCCTCCCCCTCCTCCTCCCCCCCCTCCCCTCCCCCCCTCCCTCCCCCTCCCCCCCCCCCTCCCCCCCCCCTCCCTCCCTCCCCTCCCTCCCTCCCTCCCTCCCTCCCTCCCTCCCTCCCTCCCTCCCTCCCTCCCTCCCTCCTCCCCCCCTCCCCCCTCCTCCCCCTCTCTCTCTCTCTCCCCCCCTCCCCCTCCTCCCCCCCCCCTCCCTCCCTCCCCCCCCCCCCCCCCCCTCCCCCCCCCCTCCCCTCCCTCCCCCCCTCCCCCCCTCCCCCTCCCCTCCCCTCCCCCCTCCCTCCCCTCCCCTCCTCCCTCCCTCCCTCCCTCCCCTCCCTCCCTCCTCCTACTCCTACTCCCCCCCTCCTCCTCTCTCTCTCTTCCCTCACCTCCTCTTCCTCTTCCCTCTTCCTCTTCCTCTTCCCCTTCCTCTTCCTCTTCTTCTTCTTCTTCTTCTTCCTCTTCCTCCCTCCTCTCCCTCCTCCCCCCCCCCCCCCTCCTCCTCCTCCTCTTCCTCCTCCTCCTCCTCCCTCCTCTTCCTCCCCCTCCCCCCTCTCCCCCTCCCTCCCTCCCTCCTCCCCTCCTCCCCTCCCCCCCCCTCCTCCTCCCCCCCCTCCTCCTCCCTCCCCCCCTCCCTCCCCCCCTCCTCCCCTCCCTCCCTCCCCTCCCCCCCCCCCCCCCTCCTCCCCCCTCCTCCCTCCCTCCCCCCCCCCCTCCTCCCTCCCTCCCCCCTCCCTCCCCCCTCCCCCCCTCCCTCCTCCCTCCTCCCTCCCTCCTCCCTCCCCTCCCTCCCTCCTCCCCTCCCTCCCTCCTCCTCCTCCTCCTCCTCCTCCCTCCTCCTCCTCCTCCTCCTCCTCCTCCTCCTCCTCCTCCTCCTCCTCCTCCTCCCTCCTCCTCCCTCCTCCTCCTCCTCCTCCTCCTCCTCCTCCTCCTCCTCCTCCTCCTCCCCCTCCCCCCCCCCCTCCCCCTCCCCTCCCTCCCTCCCCTCCCCTCCCTTCCCTCCCTCCCTCCCTCCTCCCTCCTCCCTCCTCCTCCCTCTCCCTCTCCCTCCCCCCCCCCCCCCCCCCCCCCCCCCCCCCCCCCCCCCCCCCCCCCCCCCCCCCCCCCCCCCCCCCCCCTCCCCCCCCCCCCCCCCCCCCCCCCCCCCCCCCCCCCCCCCCCCCCCCCCCCCCCCCCCCCTCCCCTCCTCCTCCTCCTCCCTCCTCCTCCTCCTCCTCCTCCTCCTCCTCCTCCTCCTCCTCCTCCTCCTCCTCCTCCTCCTCCTCCTCCTCCTCCTCCTCCTCCTCCTCTTCCTCCTCCTCCTCCTCCTCTCCTCTCCTCCTCCCCCTTCCCCTCCCCCTCCCCCCCTCCCTCCCCTCCCCCCTCCCCCCTCCCCCCCCTCCTCCTCCTCCTCCCTCCCTCCCCCCTCCTCCCCCCCTCCCTCCCCCCCCCCCCTCCTCCCCTCCCCCCTCCCCCCTCCTCCTCCTCCCCTCCTCCTCCCTCCCTCCTCCTCCCCTCCCTCCCTCCTCCTCCTCCTTCTCCTCCTCCTCCCCCCCTCTCCTCCTCCTTCTCCTCCTCCTCCCTCCTCCCCCTTCCCTCCTTCCCCCCTCCCTCCCTTCTCCTCCTCCTCCTCCTCCTCCTCCTCCCTTCCCCTCCTCCTCCCTCCTCCCTCCTCCTCCTCCTCCTCCTTCCCCCCTCCCTCCCTCCTCCCCTCCTCCCCTCCCCCCCCCCCTCCCCTTCTCCTCCCTCCCTCCCTTCTCCTCCCTCCCTCCCTTCTCCTCCCTCCCTCCCTTCTCCCCTCCCCTCCCTCCTCTCCTCCCCTCCCCTCCCTCCCTCCCTCCCTCTCCTCCTCCCTCCCTCCCCCTCCCCTCCTTCTCCCCCTCCCTCCCTCCTTCCCTCCCTCCCTCCCCTCCTCCCTCCCTCCCCTCCTCCCTCCCTCCTCTCCTCCCTCCCCTCCTCTCCTCCCTCCCCTCCTCCTCCCCTCCCTCCCCTCCTCCCTCCCTCCCCTCCTCCTCCTCCTCCTCCTCCTCCTCCTTCTCCCTCCTCCTCCTCCTCCTCCTCCCTCCTCCTCCTCCTCCTCCTCCTCCTCCCTCCTCCTCCTCCTCCTCCTCCTCCTCCTCCTCCTCCTTCTCCCTCCTCCTCCTCCTCCTTCTCCCTCCCCCTCCTCCTCCTTCTTCTCCCTCCCCCTCCTCCTCCTCCTCCTCCTCCCCCCCTCCCCCTCCTCTTCTTCTTCCACCAAGTCCCCTCACCTCCTACTCCTCCATGCCCCCTCCTTACCCCCCCCCCTGCTATATCCACCAGTCCCCATAGTCCCCCCAGTCCCCCAGCCCCCAGTCTCCCCAGACCCCAGTTCCCAAATCCCCAAGTCCCCCAACCCCCCAGTCCCCCAGTCCCCCAACCCCCCAGTCCCCAGTCCCCAGTCCCCCAGTCCCCCAGTCCCCCTCTTCCCCCTCTCATTTAAACCATAAATGACTGTGTTGATAAGGAGATGAAAGATAACGATACCAAAGGTGGTTTGAATTTGGTTGACTAAAACAAAGGTATTCGTTGTTGCGCATTTTGAATGTTGTTTTTTTATTATTAATCACTGTCAACTGTTTTCATGATAAAAGACCGAATTGAGATTACGACGGTCAGAAGTGCATATGAAGTTCTACTTGTATGTTATTTGGAAATGGATTTCATTGGGATTAGAATTATGAGGTGTGAATATACCAGGACTCTTATCATAAAAGCTTTTTTTGTTTTTAGATCTCAATTCAGATGTCGGTTTGGAATTAACAAATTGAATGATGGGTTTAATTAGATTTCGTGTATTTAAACAGCCGACTGAAAGTTCAAGTTGTATTTTGTATATCTTATATAAAAAAAACAAGATGGTATAATCCAGTATGGTTTATATATATATTCTTAAAGTGTATAAGCTGCGAATAACAAGGTAACAGAACATATTTGTAATTGGCCGATTCAAAAATCATCTTTAAAAACATTCTTAAGTTTCCCCTCCCATTGAAAAAAAACTTATTACCTTGTGCTCTCTTAAAAAAAAAACTCATTACCTTGTCCTCTCTTAAAAAAAAACTCATTACCTTGTCCTCTCTTAAAAAAAAATCATTACCTTGTCCTCTCTTAAAAAAAACCCTCATTACCTTGTCCTCTCTTAAAAAAAAAAACTCATTACCTTGTCCTCTCTTCATCGCATTTCACCATCAACCCACTTTTCTAATGCACAGATATGGAAACCGTGGACACAACCAACCCTGCGTCCACGAGGGCACAGGGCGCTGCTTCATCACCTCTCAGAATCACGGGTTCGCTGTCGACGCCGCCTCTATCCCGCCGGAATGGGCTCCTCTTTTCACCAACAAGAATGACAACTCTAACGAGGGCATTGTGCATCGGACTCTTCCCTTCTTCAGGTTTGGTGCTTCCTTGCGTCTTTGGGGATAAATGGGTCGAGGTTCTGTGGGTTTTTAGAGAGAGGACGTAGCATCTGAGTTATATCTTGTGGGTGTGGATAGTTTGTATCATCATGGTATTTAATATAATGTAATGATTGATACAGACACTCCTTAGTGTGAATAATTTGTAATACTTTTTAGTTGCTGAGTACTTCCTCTTCCTCCTCCTCCTCTTCCTCCTCCTCCTCCTCTTCCTCCTCCTCTTCCTCCTCTTCCTCCTCCTCTTCCTCCTCTTCCTCCTCCTCCTCCTCTTCCTCCTCCTCTTCCTCCTCTTCCTCCTCCTCCTCCTCTTCCTCCTCCTCTTCCTCCTCCTCTTCCTCCTCCTCCTCCTCCTCTTCCTCCTCTTCCCCCTCCTACTCCTCCTTTTCCCCCTCCTCCTCCTCCTTTTCCCCCTCCTCCTCCTCCTTTTCCCCCTCCTCCTCCTCCTTTTCCCCCTCCTCCTCCTCCTCCTCCTCCTCCTCCTCCTCCTCCTCCTC
>BOPN01001366.1:15000-17500 GCA_017312705.2 Penaeus japonicus
TGCATGACGGTAGAGGGTTAGTAAAGGCGACCCTCTAGAGACGAGGGAAAAGCCACCCACGGTAAAATCATGCAGAAGGGGACACCAAAGGAAGGCGCGATTGCATGACGACGAGGAATATCCGAGAATTCGCAAATACCAAAGCAGTGTAAAGGTGATGATATTAATGATAACAGTGATGATAACAGAATTGCCAGGGCGGAGAGGATGCCGAGGTTGATAATGGTAATGGTGGTGATGATGGTGGTGATGACAGTGAAAAGGCTAATGATGATAAGATAGCAAGGAAATAAATGATAGTGATGATAATGATGATAATGTTAGTGATGATGAATAACAATAGTGATGATAACGATGAATATAGGAAATAACAATGATAGCAGTAGTAGCGATAAAGGTAACAAAAATGATGGTGATTATAATTATGATAACAATAATGATAATAACAATGATAATGACAATGATAATTATAAAATAATATGAGGATAATGATGATAGTGATAGTAATGATAATGATAATAATAAAAGTAATAATAATGATGATAACAGTAATGATAACAAGAATACTACTACTACTACTGATAATATCAATGGTGATAACAGTAATGGTAATAGTAGTAGCAATGATAATGACAATAGTGGTAATGATACTAATAATGATAAAAATGATAATATACATAACTTTGATATTAATACTACTACTACTAAAAAGATGATGATGATGAATAAATAAAGATAATAACAACATCGACAATAACAACAACAATGCTAATAGCAATTATCATAATAATGATGATAACCGAATAATGAAATAAAATAATAGCTGATAACTGATAAAAATGAAATGGATTCTGATAACAACTAAGACAACAACCGTAATAGCGATAACGTCTATTGTAACAACAAAATACCAGATATACTATAGATCACTATATATTACTATAACATACATAGTAATGATACCAACGATAATAATTACAGTAATAGAGATCACAGTGATTGCACAATATCAATAGTAATAGCACTCAATACGATTCTGTTAAAAATCAATACCAAGGAATTTTAAATAAAGAGAAGAAAATCCTCACGTTTAAAAGGTTATGTGACGCCTTGCACAAATTGTTCTGCAATATAATCCGGCCAAGGATAAAACTACAGGTGTGTTCATCAACTCGAGCTCAGCGAAGGTAGGTCACAAAAAAGCTCTCAGGAGGCGGGTCTTCTAGTCGACCGAACTCTGGCCGAGCACACATGGCTGGGTACACGGCGGGGGAGAGAGAGAGAGAGAGAGAGAGAGAGAGAGAGAGAGAGAGAGAGAGAGAGAGAGAGAGAGAGAGAGAGAGAGAGAGAGAGAGAGAGAGAGAGAGAGAGAGAGAGAGAGAGAGAGGGAGAGAGAGAGAGAGAGAGAGAGAGAGAGAGAGAGAGAGAGAGAGAGAGAGAGAGAGAGAGAGGGGGGGGGGGGGAGAGAGAGAGAGAGAGAGAGAGAGAGAGAGAGAGAGAGAGAGAGAGAGAGAGAGGAGGGGGGGAAGGGGAATGAGAGAGAGAGAATGAGAGAAAGAGAGTGAGAGAGAGAGAATGAGAGAGAGAGAATGAGAGAGAGGGAAAGAGAGAGAGGGGGGGGGGGAAGGGGAATGAGAGAGAGAGAATGAGAGAAAGAGAGTGAGAGAGAGAGAATGAGAGAGAGAGAATGAGAGAGAGAGAAAAGACACTGTTTTCACCTTATAAGAACATAGCGAGGCGATAGGACGCCCGAATTTTTAAATCCTTTTCTCGCCTACGAATTCATAAAAACTTTCAGGACTCAATACTTCCGTCGTAGTTGGTGTCGGAAGCGAGTGTACTTTGCGAGTGTACTTTGCTTTGCGAGTGTACTTTGCGAGTGTATTTTGCGAGTGTACTTTGCGAGTGTATTTTGCGAGTGTACTTTGCGAGTGTATTTTGCGAGTGTACTTTGCGAGTGTATTTTGCGAGTGTACTTTGCGAGTGTACTTTGCGAGTGTACTTTGCGAGTGTATTTTGCGAGTGTATTTTGCGAGTGTACTTTGCGAGTGTATTTTGCGAGTGTACTTTGCGAGTGTATTTTGCGAGTGTACTTTGCGAGTGTACTTTGCGAGTGTATTTTGCGAGTGTACTTTGTGAGTGTATTTTGAGAGTGTACTTTGCGAGTGTACTTTGCGAGTGTATTTTGCGAGTGTACTTTGTGAGTGTATTTTGAGAGTGTACTTTGCGAGTGTATTTTGCGAGTGTACTTGTGAGTATTTGAGAGTGTACTTTACATACATATATATATATATATACATATACATGTATATATATACATATATATATATATTTATTTATTTACATATATATACATATATATACAGATGTATACATATACATACATATGTATATATAAATATACATATATATACAGATGTATACATATACATACATATGTATATATATAAATATACATATATATCCATATATGTACTCATATGTATATGTGTGCATCTGT
>BOPN01001366.1:20000-25000 GCA_017312705.2 Penaeus japonicus
GATATTTCAGCCTCGAGTTTGGTTGTAAAAATTGCACTTTTTAGGTGTTATCTGCATGTGATCCCCATGCGAATTTCGTGTATCTGTTTGTTTAGGTCGAAAGGCACGTTCCTGTAAATAATAAGGTTTTCTTAACCGACATATCCTCGTGTTTGGAAATGCAATTGGACATTTTGGTGAAAGCAAGCGAGAAACCAAATACAACCCTTAGAGTCGAGAAGGCGAAGATACTCCTTGGCTGAGCTGACCTTTCGTCCTCTGTATGGCAGAAAGGAAGCTGAAGTGCCAGATGGCGGCTACACCCTGGCGTGTAATCTGCGCGTTTTACCTACGGCTTGTGTGCAATATATCTTGTCCTTACGCGAAATTATATGCTGGGGATACAGCATGTACCTACCCTTCGTATGCGAACGTTATAAGAATTATGTTTATGTTTTAGGTGCCTTGATTCCGCTTCCTTGTACTAGTTATGCTCAACCCCGTCGTCCGTTTCAACAGCAAACAATAAAGAAAGGTTATTTTTGTGTGTCTGTGAGGTGAAAATACTTCGCTTTTCCGGTCTTTTATCTCTCAACACTGCCTTGCTCTTTCCTGACTCCTTTCTCCAGTTTCTTTCTTCTGCTTTTCGTTCTTTTTCCATCACAATACATGGTGTAAAAATTCTGATATCTGATATCCAGATAAAGATGGCGAACAAAGTCTAGACTCACAGGTCTGGCACCCGTAATATTTCAACAAGGACGCGGGAAGGAATTTAATATGAGCCATCCGGGAATGAGACGAAAAAAGTAAGGTCGAAATATGGCGCAAAACATGTTCCTTGCTCCTTCAGGTCGCCTCTCCTGCGAACTTAATGCAGTCTAAAACACAGACAAAAGGAAACAGCGACAGGCTACATACAGGCCGGGAGGAGGGACAGGGAAATGAGAAAAGAAATTTTTGTTTGCGTTTTGTTCTTGCAGAATGAGAACGTGATTATTTAAAAATACCGAAATGTGAACTAGAGGTTTATGGTTTTATTAGGGTAAGGACGTTTTTTTTTCTTGTTTTGTTTTTTGTTGTTGATAATCAGACTGATAATGATAAAACTGAATTTATGATATTGATAATAATGACGTTGATGATAAAATCAACAATAGAAATGGTAATAAAGACAATGATAATGATAATAATAATGATAATAATAATGGTGGTAGTATTGATGATAATGATTATAATAGCAATGGTAATGATAATAGTAACAATAATGATAACAGTAATGATAATAATAATAATAATGATAATAATAATAACAATGACAATGTTAATAATAAAGATTATAATGATAATAATAATGATTATCATGATAGTAATGGTAGTGATAATAATAACAATAATGATAATAATATCAATAATGATAATAATGATGAAAATAATAATAATAATGATAATAATGATGAAAATAATAATAATAATGATAATAATAATATTATCAATAATAATGATTACAATAGTGATATCAAATGACTAGAAATATGAAACCAATAACAACAAATACAACAATATCATCACAACATCATAATGATATGAAAAATAACAACTAACGAAAGCAGCAATAGTGGTAATAACAATAAAACTACTACAACTACTCAGTTCTGCTTTGGCCACTCCGCAATATAAGCACGTGCTTAGAGCACTAAAGGGAAGCTGTAGCCATCGACTTTATGGCATTCCAGATTCATAAAAAGGTCTTAAAAGCTTATTCCAGGAGCACCAACCTTCCCGCAATTTATGCTTTGCTTTGTTGCACTCAGTCAACCAACTTCGACGTGTTCCAGAACGTTCCACATTTCTCCTCTAGAACGTGTTGAAAGGTTCCCTGGAATGACGGAAGGAGTATCACTGGAAGGGCCGAGGAGGAACTTTTGGAATGGCGGAGGTGGGGCCATTAGAACAATCGTGGGAGAACCATTAGAACGACTAAGTGAATGAAAAGCCGGCTGAGAACCATTAGAACGACAAAGGTGGGACCATTAGAACAATCGTGAGAGAACCATTAGAACGACTGTGAGAGAATCATTAGAAAGACCGAGTGAGAACCATTAGAACGACAAAGGTGGAACCATTAGAACGACCGTGAGAGAGAACCATTTGAAAGCGACAGAAAACCGTGAGAACGACAAAGGTGGAACAATTTGAAAGCGACTGAGAACCATTAGAACGACAAAGGTGGAACCATTTAAAGGACGACAACGCACCATTAGGACGATGATTATAATGTTCATGATAATGACAAAATGTATTAAGAATATGTGTAAATACACATGAATAATACATCCATATAGGTAGACAGACAGACAAACAACCAAACAGATAGATAGGTAGGCAGATAGATAGACAGACAGTATATAATTAGAGAAAGATAGTGAGTGAAAGAGCGTGAGTGAGTGAGTGAGTGAATGAGTGAGTGACTAAGAGAGAGGGAGAGAGAGAGAGAGAGAGATAAAGATAGAAATTGAGATAGAGAGAGAGATAGAGAAAAAAGAGAGGCAGCTGGATAATTAAGAAAATAGATCGATGGATTAACAGACAGATGTGGGGGCAAGAACGTACTATTATCAGTCTATCTATTCCGAATCATCCTGAATGAATCCAGCAACAAGGTTTGAATTATGAAAAAAAAAAAAAAATATATATATATGATAAAGTCAAGGTCAAGGGTTTTGTAACTTTAATATTTTACCCTTTAAAGCTTAGTTTTACTATTGTCTCAGATTTTGCGCATGACAAAATTAAGGCATGATATGCATTTTGGCAGCAGCAACGTACAATATTTGGATAATTATTATACAAAAGAATTACGTTATCATACTAGAATCATTAGGCATGATTCAGAATCAATTAAACCACCACATATCCTTACATTGTTGCTACAGAAATGTTGAAAATGATACGTTGGTGATATGGTAATCAGCATTAGACAATACACGAGTCACCAGACCTTTGTTTTCTCAAGACAATTTTCTAATTCACATTCCGGTCTACTCGGTGCATGCAGTGTCCTACGTGCAACACTTCGTCGAGGTATAAAGCAATATATTGTACCATGAAACAATGCCCAGACTGGTGTTCTATTCACCCGAGAGAATTGCTGCCCGAGGATGCTTGTTTTAAGCAGGACGGCACAGTGAAATCTGCATGCTGTGGCATAACTTATACTAGACAAGTAACTTGCTATAAACTCTAAGTGTTTGTTCATATACTGTATATATACAGCCATCTCTCTTTCTCTCTCTTTATATATATATATGTATATATATATATATATATATATATATATATATATATATATATATATATGTATGTATATGTATATATATATATATATATATATATATATATATATATATATATATATATATATATACATATATATATATATATATATATATATTTATATATATATATATATATATATATATATATTCTTTTCTCTCTCACTGGCTCACTTTCACTCTCACTCCCCACTCTCTCTCTCTCTCTCTCTCTCTCTCTCTCTCTCTCTCTCTCTCTCTCTTTCTCTCTCACTATTACTCCCTCTCTCTTTCTCTCCTCTCTCTCTATCTCTGTCTCTCTCTCTCTCCATCTCTCTTCCTCTCTCTCCCACTCACTCTCACTCTCACTCCCTCTGTGAGTTTATTGAAAGGATGTGTTTCTGTTCATGTTTCATGATTTCTGCAATATGCAATGCAACTACTTTGCATTGAGGAAACTGCTTTTCCTTTATGAAAAATGACTGACCATTATGAGAGAAGAGACTAATGTATATCCATTCCATTGATAATTATCCACTATCCTAATGATGATTATAATGATGACGATAGGGATGAAGAAGAAGTATAATGACAGTAATAAAATGGTGATGATATGATGATGATGATGATGACGATAACCATAATCATAGTTATAATGATAATACTGATAAAACTGAAGATAATAAATAGGATTTTGACAATGTGGTTAAGAATAGTAAAAATAATTATAATAGTAATAACAATAGTAACAATGTTATTAATGATAAGGATAATAATGATGATGATGATAATGGTGATGATGTTGATGATGATAGTAATAAGATTGATAATGCTAATGATGATAATTATGATAATGATAATAATAATGATGATAATATTAATAATGACAATGAGAATGACAATAATTATAATGAGGAGGGGGAGTATTCTAACTAAGATAATGATAATAATGAAAATGATGATGATTAAAATAATTTTAATGATGATGGTAATGATAACGATAATTGTAATAGTAGTAATTATAACACCCATGACACTGATAAATTGCAAGGATAACAATGATGTAGATAGTAATAGTAATGATATCAATGGTAATGATAATAACAAGGATTATAATAAGAATAATAACAATAGTCATAAAATAATAACAATATCGATGGTGATACCAACAACAATAATAACAACAATCATAACAATAATAACGACAGTGAAAAGAATAATAATATCAGTAACAATAGTGATGATAATAAAAAGAAACAAAGACAAAGATGATAACGATAATGATAACAAAACCAACATCACTGATGACAGTAAGAACCAAAACAGGAAGATAATTAATAATGATGATAAGGGCACCATCACCAGCATCTATCTGTCAGGGAATACCTTTTACTCCACTCTTCTCTCCATTCGAACACCGCTATCAATATTATATGTTCCCAAACATCGTCATAATAACTAAAAAATTCAACAACAGGGGAAAATATGTGGGGAAAAAAAGATCCTGTTCTGATATGTTAGATACGGAGTACTGAATAAATTGGGGTATGTTGTCTGCGCGTATGTGTTCGTGTATGTATGTGATGGGGGTTATTTCATCGTGGTTAACACATTTATTACATATCTATTCCCGCGAGATCTTTTTTTTTTTTTTTCTCTTTCTTCATATAATATTTGATCGAATATGAAGGAAGAAGCCGACTGAAG
>BOPN01001366.1:45000-47500 GCA_017312705.2 Penaeus japonicus
ATTATTATTGTTATTTTTATTATAAGAATTATTATCATCATCCTCTTTATCATTATAGTCATTATCATTCTCTTTATTATCATAATCATTATCTTATCTTTATCATTGTGATCATTATTTTCAACATTATTATTATCACTTTCATCATCATTATTACTATGATCATCATCATCATTATCATAGTATATCATCATATCGTATCATATATCACATCATGAAATACCATTCGACTTATAGGACTATCCTTTTCGTAGGCCCGACATCAAGATATGTTGAGTTATTGTTGGTTCTCCACCACAAAGATGTATCATTCTGTTTTTTTTTTTTTTTTATCATTATCATTATCATTACCTTATCAACGTGTGACTCAGGCCATTCATATAAGCTATGTTAATACCCATTATATATATATATATATATATATATATATATATATATATATATATATATATATGTATATACACACACATATCATTTTATCTAATTAACATAACAATAACCAAAAAGAATAATCAAATCCATTAGTTTCATGATAGCAAACACTCTGTTTAACATTTGTTCTTTTTTCCCCCTCTTCAGTTCGCATTCCTTTGAAAGCGAAAGTGCGTTTGAAATATTTACTCTTTGATCGACGAGTGAACGTCATCAAAAGCAGCAGGTGATGTGAAGTCTTTGGCATATGATCTGGATATGCACTTCAGAATGAAATGAATTAGTCGTATTATCTTCATTTCTGTCGGTTGGTCTACATAAAAGAAAAAAAGAAAACAAAAAATGATCGCCTTTTCCCTAACTTTTATCGCTTCAAGTAATTTTGACCACATTGCTGTTGATAGGGAATTATGCTGTTGATAGGGAATTATGCTGTTGATAGGGAATTATGCTGTTGATAGGAATTTATGCTGTTGATAGGGAATTATGCTGTTGATAGGGAATTATGCTGTTGATAGGAATTTATGCTGTTGATAGGAATTTATGCTGTTGATAGGAATTTATGCTGTTGATAGGAATTTATGCTGTTGATAGGAATTTATGCTGTTGACAGGAATTTATGCTGTTGATAGGAATTTATGCTGTTGATAGGAATTTATGCTGTTGACAGGAATTTATGCTGTTGATAGGAATTTATGCTGTTGATAGGAATTTATGCTGTTGACAGGAATTTATGCTGTTGATAGGAATTTATGCCGTTGATAGGAATTTATGCTGTTGATAGGAATTTATGCTGTTGACAGGAATTTATGCTGTTGATAGGAATTTATGCTGTTGATAAAAAAAATATGCAATTGATAGGAAATTATCTTGTTGATAGAATATCATACTGTTTAATTTGACAGCTGAAATAATACGTGGAAAGTGAGATATTCGAGTTATATGCCGAGATTATCTTGTACAGTCTTGTTTAAGAATTACGCTTTTATAATGTCAACCCTGTCCATCTCTTCAGAGTAGCTTGATTATTATTAAAACAATTTTGTGAAGTTCAATTTTTTATTATTTTTGCTTTGTTGTAGTTTCTTTGGATCGATTATATTATTGGCATTTCGCTTTTATATTTGCTACTTTATAAATCAATTTGATTTGTAACTTTGTATATTTTTAAACTGCAAGGCACGCCTCACGTTCCAGATTTGTTAAGTTAAGTGGAGTGTTGGTCTAGGGACTATGAGACATAAGGGCGGGTTTTGTTTGAATGAGAATAGTTTTGTTCTTCATAGCTATCTACATTGTTATACTGAACCGTTTTTTGTGTCCTGTTGTTATACTTCTATTATTGCCATTTTTGTTTAGTTTTAATTAATATTGCCCATTCATATTCCGTTTGCTTATATTTCAGCTTTGATTTGCTATCTAATAGATTCATTTTACCTCAAAAATGTAGAATTCTTATTCTGTTTTATCAGAATCCTCTGCCAAACATATTGGCTCTCCCAGTTTTTTTGTTATATATATAAATAAATAAATATATATATATATATATATATATATATATATATATATATATATATATATATATAATGAACCACAATTTGATAAATAGGAAAATAATGGTTATGAGTGAAACACAACAGCGTATATACATTTAGAACTGTTTCAAGTATAATGTCAATCAAAACCTTTTTTTGATAAAATATTCAACATGTGATAACGTTAAGCCTGACACTTTTCCACAATTAGAATAATGTTAAAACTTTGATTGTGGATTGCTATCATAACAGTAAGCATTCGATTAAGACTTACTATTATTAAGCTTTAAGGGGTTCCGTTTTTAAAGTGTCATATTCTTCATCATCATATCGTATCACACCAGAATTCTATCCATTTTTTGGCCCTGTCGGTGACCTTTTGTAGGTCTGGTGGACGAATACTGACAGGGCTTCTTGGGCAATTAGAAAGGATAAGGTCCATTTCTTGGATAGGGAACCCGCAATCACACGTAGTGGACGTGGCAAAACCCCATTTTGTTAAATTATCTCTAGTTTTTCCGACACCGGATCTG
>BOPN01001366.1:90000-92500 GCA_017312705.2 Penaeus japonicus
TTAGAAATGATAAGACTGATGATGAATATGATTATCATAATGATTATAACAATAGCAAAAACAACTATACCCAACAAAATACCAGCATCAGCATCGCGTAAAACAAAACAAAAATGTTATAAAAAAAAAACAAAAAACGATAAAATAATCATAAAGATAATAAAAACGATAAAAAATCGCGTCAGAAAATAGATCCAACAGGCTCGGCTGACATAAAAATGGCAACATGCAACACAAAAACAAACCGAGCAAACTTTGTTGTCTGTTCATTTACACTGCAATCATTCCTTGATCCTTGATAGACGACTGACGTTATTCCGGATGCATGAGACCTGCAGATCTGTCTTCAGTATCATTAGACTCGACAGCGTCTCATAAGAAGGTTGTGTATTGCCAAGAATCAACACGACTCTATCTCTCGTCGGAGCAAAAAAAAAAAAAAAAAAAAAAAAAAAAAAAAAAAAAAAAAAAAACATAGACAAGCCACGGATTAATAGCATCTAGGAAGGAACACGGAGCCAAAAATATTAGAACAATAAAGCATCATATTATTGTGCACCAGTGGGATTACGACAATATATATAAACGCATTTCACTAATATTACAATAAGTAGAAGAGCTAAAAAAGGACGTTGTTTCCTGATGTTTCGTCATTTATAAGAATTCCTTCGAGATCACAGACCCTCAGAGCTTATGATCCTAAAAACAAAATGCGTAAATATTGCATTATGAAAGCCAGTATATTTTATTTAACAGGGAGGAGGTACTGATCAACTTTACACGAATGAGTGAATAAAAAGATAATACTAAAATGAAATATGATTTATGTTATTCATAGCTGATGATTGTTGGTATTTGCGAATCGGAACTGACTTTTCCAGGAATAATGCAGATGATGGAAATAATCATTATAGTATGATATTATTGCGAAAACGAATAATAGTAATGGTAAATATTGTTGTTATCATTATCATCATCATCAATCATCATTATTATAAATCACTCATTATCATTATCGTAATCTTTTTCAATATCATCATTAATATCACTATCAGTATCAATATCATCACCATTATCACAATCGTTATTATCATCATCATCCTTATTACCATTATCGTGATGATGATTATTGCTATTGCTACCATTATTATTACTAATATTATTATTATCATTGTTATTATCATTATTTTAATTATATCATTATTACCATTATCATTATCATTATTATCATCATTATCATTATCATTATCATCATCACTATCATTATCACTAATTATTTTCTTTATTATTGTTATCATTATTATCATCTTCATTTTCAGCATCATTATCACTTTCATTATTATTATGGTTAGCTCTAGTATCATTATCATCATTGATTTTGCTGTTATATTATCATTAAAACTAGCATTTTATTATTATGAATCTAATTGTTATCATCATTATTATTATCACTAGCATGATTGCTAATATCATTATCACCATCATTATTAATCTTTTTATCATTTTTATCATTATTTTCATGATTATTATCATTATTATTATTATCATCATTGTTATCATCATTATTATCCTCATTAGTATTATCATTATTGTTATAAGCATCATTATCAATATTATTATCATCGTTATTGGTATCTCATTACTGATATCCTTATCATAATAGCGGTAATAGATATAGTATTATAATCATCACACACACACACAAAAAAAAAAAAAAAAAAAAAAAAAAAAAAAAAAGATGGCGATGTTAATCCTGATAAAATACAGTAAGTAGCCTTGGCGCCTCAAAGCGAAATCCATTTTTCAACACAAACAACTTCGATACAAAAGAGCGAACGTATCCTCTGAACTTCACAAAAGATAATAGACATAGCTCGTCTGGAATAAGTACTGTCTCTTTGTTTTCGTCGTAAAAGAGGAAGAAGATTAGAAAAAAAAAAGGAATAAGTAGTCTCATTGTTTTCGTCGGAAAAGAAGAGGAAGAAAAAAAAAAAAAAAAAAAAAAAAAAACACTAAGGAATAAGTACTGTCTCTTTGTTTTCGTCGTAAAAGAAGAGGAAGAAGAAGATAAACAAAAACAAAAAAACACTAAGGAATAAGTACTGTCTCTTTGTTTTCGTCGTAAAAGAAGAGGAAGAAGAAGATAAACAAAAACAAAAAAACACTAAGGAATAAGTACTGTCTCTTTGTTTTCGTCGTAAAAGAAGAGGAAGAAGAAGATAAACAAAAACAAAAAAACACTAAGGAATAAGAACTGTCTCTTTGTTTTCGTCGTAAAAGAAGAGGAAGAAGAAGATATAAAAAAAAGAAAAAAAACACTAAGGTATAAGTACTGTCTCTTTCTTTTCGTCGTAAAAGAGGAGGAAGAAGATAAAAAAAAAAAAAAAACACTAAGGAATAAGTACTGTCTCTTTGTTTTCGTCGTAAAAGAAGAGGAAAAAGAAAATATATATATCTATAAAAAAAAACAGTAAGACAGTAAGACAAAACAGTAAGACAA